>JAHIAM010005896.1:0-76192 GCA_021605205.1 Aegilops longissima
AAGGGGCGCCCCCTTTTCCTTCCCTCTCCCCTCCTTCCTTCCCCTCTCTCTTTTTGGGGAAACCTACTAGGACTTGGAGTCCTAGTAGGATTCCCCTCTTGAGCAGCGCCAAGGAGGCTGGCCGGCCTCCACCTCACTCCATTATATCTCGTGGGAGGGGCACCCTAAAACATACAAGTTGATTGCTTGGCCGTGTGCGGTGCCCCCTCCTGATTTCCACCTCGGTCAATATCGTTGTAGTGCTTGGCGAAGCCCTCATTGGAGTAACTTCATCATCACCCGTCATCACGCCCGTCGTCTTGTGACGAAAGTCTCCCTCGACCTCAGCTAGATCTAGAGTTCATGGGGCGTCATCGAGCTGAGCGTGTACGGATCGTGGAGTACGTACTTTCGGTACTAGGATCGGTCGGATCGTGAGAGCGTCTGACTACATCAACAGCGTTGTCATAACACTTCGCTTTCGGTCTCTGAGTGCGTGGGCAAAACTCTCCCCTCTCGTTGCTATGGATCTTGCGTGTGTGTGGGAATTTTTTTGAAATTACTGCGTTCCCTAACAGTGGCGTCCGAGCCAGGTTTATGCTTAGATGTTATATGCACGAGTAGTACACAAAGAGTTGTGGGCGATAATAGTCATACTGCTTACCAGCATGTCATACTTTGATTGGCGGGTATTGTTGGATGAAGCGGCCGGACCGACATTGCGTGTGCGCTTCACGTGAGACTAGTTCTCTGACATGCTTTGCACACAAGTGGGCTGGCGGGTGTCGGTTTCTCAACTTTAGTTGAATCGAGTGACTACACCGGTCCTTGTTGAAGGTGAAGACAACACCCTTGATGAAAAATCGTTGTGGTTTTGATGTGTATGTAGAATGGTTCTTGCTCAGCCCGTAGCAGCCACGTAAAACTTGCAACAACAAAGTAGAGGGCGTCTAACTTGTTTTTGCAGGGCATGTTGTGATGTGATATGGTCAAGACATGATGCTAAATTTAATTGTATGAGATGATCATGTTTTGTAGCAGAGTTATCGGCAATTGGCGAGAGCCATATGGTTGTCGCTTTATTATATGCAATGCAATGCATACATAATTGTTTTTACTTTATCACTAAACAGATGGCGATAGTCGTAGAAGCAATAGTTGGCGAGGCGACAACGATGCTCGATGGAGATCAAGGTGTCGCGCCGGTGGCGATGGTGATCATAATGATTGCTTTGGAGATGGAGATCAAAGGCACAAGATGATGATGTCCATATCATATCACTTATATTGATTGCATGTGATGTTTATCCTTTATGCATCTTATTTTGCTTAGTTCGGTAGCATTATAAGATTATTAGAGACATTTTTGGGTTACATATGTTTTGATAGTCTAGGATTTGTGTCGTCTCCTACCTTATCTCTAGGAGAGGTGTCTTGCCCTCAAGCCTTGTACTCAATATACTAGCCCTCAAGGCTCAATAATACATCCATCATATTCCATGAATCCCTCTCTCCCTTCTAACATGGTATCAGTTTAGGGTTCTAAACCATAGCCACCCGCTGCTTCCGCACTTTAGCGCCGCCCAGAGGCGGTCGGCCTCCATAGCCGCGCCGGGGGCACGCGCATACCATCGTGAGGGTTCATCCGCGTGCGTGTTGACCGGCTGCCCTAGAGAGTCTTTTCCCTGAGCCCTTGTTGCGGGGTTTTTTTCTCTCCCGTCGATCATCTTGATCGGCCGTTTCTTTTTGGTTTTCTGATCTAATCTTGATCGGTTTGCGTCGCCCGCCGCCGCCGTCGACCTCCGTGCGCCTCTACTCCGATCCCGGCGTGACCAGCCAGCCTCACCTCCGACCTGGCGGCCATACGCTGGCCAGAGGCGGCCGTCCGGAAAGCACCCGTTCAGCGTGTCGGTCCGCCCGTCGCCTTGCATTGGCCGTCACCGCCCTGCTCCGACCGGGACACCTACATCGCCCCGACCCGGCCTTCGCACCTCTGACGGCCAATCATAGTAAATGCAGCTTTCATGCCGCCCATCGATCCGTCACTGCCCTTCGTGTATGCGCACGGCGGCCCGGCATCTACCTCACCGCCTCATCCTCATGCGTCGGTCATGCAGCGTCGAGATAAATCGACTACCTAAGCTGAGAGCCTCCTCCTGCTTCGTTGGTCGCTCTGGCCTCGCTGCCGGGCGCCCGGCTGCTTCTAACAGCCACAGTGCTGGTCTTTGACAAGCTTCGTCGCATGATGTCCCACCATCCGTGCGTCGCGGCCTCATCGGACTCTGCCCACCACTCATCCACCGGCGGCGTCCACGACCTCGCCGCGATCGGCGATCACCCTCTGCGCCATACGCGTCGCCGCCTCCTCGCGGCCGACAACGGCACCCGTTGGTGACAAGCGCCTCCGCGAGTCCGTGAAGATCGTCCCTAGTACCACAGCGCCTCTCCGATCGAGCATCGGGCTGCGCTGCATCGCCCGTCAGACATAGCGCCCGCCGCCCGTGGTTCTCCCCTCGCGGCTCTTTGTCGGTGTCAAAACCATGGATCTCGGGTGGGGGTCCCAAACTATGCATCTAAAGCGGATGGTAGCGGGAGGCGGGGGACACGATGTTTACGAGGTTGGGCCCTCTCGATGGAGTAATACCCTACTTCCAGCTTGATTGATCTTGATGATATGAGTATTACAAGAGTTGATCTACCACAAGATCGTAGAGGCTAAACCTAGAAGCTAGCCTATGGTCTGATTGTTGTTGTCCTCACGGACTAAACCCTCAGGTTTATATAGACACGGAGGGCTAGGGTTACCAGTCGGTTACAAGGAGGAGATCTACATATCCGTATTGCCAAGCTTGCCTTCCATGCCAAGGAGAGTCCCATCCGGACACGGGATGAAGTCTTCAATCTTGTATCTTCATAGTCCAACAGTCCGGCCAAAGGATATAGTCCGGCTGTCCAGGAGACCCCTAATCGGGACTCCTCGGTAGCCTGAACAGGGCTTCAATGACGATGGTCGGTAGCGCATGATTTGTCTTCGGCATTGCAAAGCGGGTTCTTCCTCGAATACTCCATAGAGGATCTTGAACACAAGGATAGTGTCGGCTCTGCAAAACAAGTTCGACATACCACCGTAGAGGGAATAATATTTCCACCAATCTAATCTCTCGGCGACTTTTCATAATGTGACATCACACCACGGCACGATCATTATTCAAACCGTTTTTCTCAATCAGCCTGCCACCTTGCGTCTTGCGGCGATTCTATTAGCGCGTCTTGTCGAAACAGATTGTGTCCCCCTTATTCGGGATTCTCATTAACGGATGTGGGTAACCCAATTGTGCACATTGGTATGACCCCTCGATTTTAGGAAAGTCCCAAGCGGCCATGAGGAGGGCGCTTGATATTCACCTTCTTTATAAAGAGGCCAAGGCCTGTCCTTTTCTTCGCACTCAATGAATCCCTCCCCCACCTCGAGTTCCAACACCCAAGGCTCAGGTTAGGCGCTTCGGACCTTCAACCATGTCGAATCCAACATTCAAGGTCGGTGGATGCCCTCCTCATCCTGAGAGGAAGACATCAAGAAGCTAAGAGAGGCTAGGTATTTGACCGTGAAATCTCGCCTGAGCTGCTGCTTTCGAGGTAGGTCATTCCCACTCCCGAACGGCCGAGGCGTTGTATTCATCTCTCACTTCCTCAGGGGCTAGGCCTTGCTCTGGATCCTTTGTTAGAGGGCTCATGTTCTATTATGGGCTGGATTTCCATGACCTGGCCCCAGTTCCATCCTTCATCTCGTCGTTCATCATCGTGTGTGAGGCCTTCCTCTGCATTACCCCACACTTGGCTGTGGCTCAAAACTTTCAATGTGAAGCGAAGATGATTGAGGGGTGGACCATGATCTTGAGGAGGTGTCGTAATAAGCAAAAGCGCCCGATGTTCCATGGCCAAAGGTTCCTTCCAGCATGGTGTCCGATTTATGGCAGCAGGAGTGGTTTTATATCACAGCTCCCAGGTACCAAGTGGTGGCCGCCCTGCCTTTCGCTCGGGCCCCCCACCTGGCGACATCATGGATCAACAAGGGGCTGGGTGGAGGCCGACAAATGGCGTGTCGATGTTGCGAGTCGCCTCAAGAGATCTCCTCGAGAGATATGTTGGCCTAGTCACGGTAATGCAAGTCATGCTAGTTAAGTGAGTCCACCTAGCAAGCGTCGACCCCTCGTATGTGGGAGTTCAACCCGGAAGGACGCGAGCTATTCAGCACTTCCTCGACATGGCCTTTCGAAGAGATGTACAAATTTTCTTAGGACCACAAATAAGGTGTCAGAGACATCACCGAGGATGCGAGTGCGAGCTGTCGTCGAGATACCCTAGTAAGTAATCCATTGGCGAATCGCTATCTTTTATTTATCCCAACATCATTACGAAAAACCGCTCTTTGACCGGAATTTGGATAACAAAGCGAAGATGATCAGTGTTCGGCCCCCCTTCAGAAGGCTCGGTAGATCGATTACTAGCGAGAATGCCGAGCGGCGCCTTATCAGGAAGCCCTCGGGGAAGATAAAGGGGAATAAAGAGGCTGGCGGGCCTCCTCATTATTCATCAAACCGGAGAATTAAGCGCCTCCGTGAAGGAGGATAACGAGGAGAAGAATCTGAAATTCCCTCTCCCGGGGAAGAAAGGACCACCTCGAAGACTTGGAAACAATGGTTTCCAAGCGAGGGAAAAATCTTAGCGAGAGGTCCTGCTGGAGGGTACCCTTGCCGCCCAGTGTCCGCAAGAGATCAGCCCTCCACCGAGCTATAAGTAAACAAAAAGTACTTAATAGTAAAAATATCCTGCTTTACCTCGGGGACAATAAGCTGAAGCATATATCTTGTAGTTCGGATCGTATCCCTTCTCAACAGAGTTAGTCTTTGGGGATCTTCTTAGGAGATGATGGAGGCGAAACACCTCCCCATGCCTCCCGCCTCATGAGTGAGCGACGACCTGGTGTAAAATCACGGAAGATTTCTCTGATCCGCCGAGGCGGAGGTAATTCTTGACCACCGAAGTCCAGAGTATTCGGCTCCTAAGGAGAGCAATAGAAAGAGTCCGGAACCGTCCGGTGCATGACCCGGCATGCCTGAAGGATCTTAGGAACAAGCTGCTATCTCGAGCGCGTCGATGCGCTAATGGTCTGCAGTGGTTCGGAGGATTTCATCCGCCAAAGCGGGCTGCATGAAGCTTTATGAACCTGCTTGAGAGGCTTTGAGGTATGCAAAGTAGTATATGTTTTTTATGGTACCCATGAGCGCTAAGTGTGCCATATGCAGATAGTAGCCCACGAGACTGCAGTTTGCTGAACACGGCAAACAGAGGATCATAATCCGGTAATAATCATGTAAGCCTTCATGTGCGGGTGGTTGAAGGTCGGTGGCTAGCGGACTGGTGAGTTCTTAGCCAGCTGAGCGGAAACTTGATCACGGAAGATGCCGACATCGTGCTTGTCAGCGGCTGACTCGGCGAGGCTGAGGTATGTGATTTCTCCGGTGATCAACACACAATAAGAGGAGCATGATGCTAGTATTTTTAATATGTTGTGACTGCAGATGGAGCGGCGTCATGGAGACCCTTGACGGAACGCGAGCCAAGGAACAAGCCAGGGATAGTGATCGCGGCGCTCTGAAAGCGGTCGAAGCTGAAACCCGAACAGGCTGCGCATTGCCAAAGCAAGGAAAAAATAGCCAAGATGGCCGTTGAGTTGAAAGATGCTTGCGAGCGTTACCAGCTTCTTGAAAAGAAAGCGGCGAAGCGATGGACTGGAGAAGGCCATGGTAGCAGCCAAGGAAGCCCGCTCTAAAATCGAGGCGGTGAAGGAGGAGCTGCGTCAAGCTGGAATATCCGACTCTGAAGCCCTTTTTGTTGTGGGCGAAGTTCGGAGATCGAGTATGCCCTCTTGATCAACTATGGAGTTCTCTGAGGCGCATATCGTGGATTTGGCAGCGATCTTGCTGATGCGGCGAAGTACTTCAAGGATCAAAAGATCGTGAAGTGGAAAAGCTGTTACGGTCACAGTTCAATGTTCGATGTGTAACTCTTCATTGAATGGCGAATGGCGAGTGGGCGAGCTCCATAGGTTATCTGGCTTGCCATGGGTCTATTGTGGATCATCTCGGCGGAAGGGCCAAGGCCAAATAGTTATTTTAGTTTGGTGCAACAGTTCCTTGGTGATGTGCCGTACATCGATGCTATGAAGAGGTCGACATGCATAGAGGGTGCGCGGATGGCACTTGCCCGTGTCAAGACATACTGGGCAGAGATGGAGGCCACCGCTGTTGCAACCCAGAGTTCGACCGTGGGTCGAGTATCTGCCGAGCACTACTTTGAAGAAGTCCTTGAAGGCGCTCGTTCAATAGAGGCTCAGTGCTCGAAGAATATTATGTTCTAGTGACATGTATTCCCATTGTAAAAACAATGTTTTATTGAATTATAAAGGCTATGTTTATACTTTTGCCTGAAAGTATTATGATGCCTCCCGTGTGGCCGTTATGTATATATGTATATAACTTGAAAGTTTGCAGTCGTCGGCTTCAGCCCCCACGCATATAATGCGGGGGTGTTCGCAGAAAACACGTATTCACATATTCACACTTGATCCAATGTCTTGGTCCATTAAGGAGGTGGTAAGCGCGTGACAGAACAATCGGACTATATTGCTTTAACACTTTCCTTAGCCATAGGAGCTTGTGGTGGGACTACTATATAGCCCTGGTACCTCCGCTCATCGAATCTGGTAGCGTCGTACATAATGGCCATGAGGAAAGCGGCCCTTCGTTAATCGCGGAGGAATCCGAAGATTCCGCTAAGTCATCGAGTGGTTGACCCGGTCTTGCGCTTTATCATGAGATCAGTTTTCGGCTTTCTCTCTTGAGGTGCTCATCCGGATGAACGAGAAGCTGTCGCGATAGTTCTCTGGTGCCACCTTAGCCCGATAGGCGGGCAATAAGGTAGCAAAACACGGGGCTGGGCAAACCCAACATTTGACCAAAGACATGATTAGCTGATGCATATAAGGCCAAACTCACGGCCGCGAACACTCCCTAAGGTATTACTGTCTTTATAACATATGTCGGGCTGGCGATGCCCTTGATAACGGACCCGAGTGTCCAGTGCGGCGATGCTCGACATGGCGAAATGCCAATAACGTCGGCATCCTTCTCGGTTATACTAAGTATCGGAGATGTGAACAACAAGAGGCAGTAAAAAAAGGTTTACAGGGTCTTAATCTAAAAATAAATCTTTGGCGGGTCCCTGCTGCTTGTACGCGCATGTGTCTCCATTTGTGCGTATCCTAGGCCAGATTGTGGCATGATTGTCATCTGTAAAGAGAAGAACTTAGGTGAAAGTTGTCGTGCCAAAAATTGGTTATTCTCAATAAACCATTAAAATTCAAGATAAGTCAAGTTGAGCGAACTAGCCCGATTACACGTAGGGAAGCCCACAATTGCCGTCTATGGGGGTATAACCATCAAACCAATCTCGGGTTTATCTAAGCTATTATAGCTAGTAATGTGCGGGACTCGTCTGAGTCGTGTCCAGCGGTCTTAACGACCGATCCTTTATTACAAAGTTGGAGGGGCCATTTAGTGTTCGACTATTAAAGCCGTCGCACATTCTTCGCTCGTAAGGAATGTTCAATGTTTCCACTAATAGTGATGATCCCACGTGGACCGGGCATCTTAAGCTTGAGAGAAGCATAATGCGGTACTGCATTAAAATGGCCAACGGCAGCGCTCTTCAGTAGTGCTTGATAGCCACTTGAGAATGGAGCGATGTCGAAGGTTAACTTTTCGCCCGGAAGTTGTCGGAGGGCGAATACAACCTCTAGTAATAGAGAGCCGTACGGTAACCTCTGAGCTAGTATTGCTCCTTGAAGGTAGTATTCTGTGGCTGATTTTTGTGGTCTATCCCATTTTGCAATTTGTGTCACGATATATCAGATTTAGACTCTGCCATCATCCATAAGGACTGCGTGTGAGATGGTATCCATTTATTATTGGGTCTAACACCAAGGCAGCCAATCTTCGTGGCGGATGCTTGTCGGGTGATCCATGTGATCAAAAGTGATCGGAGGCGAGGCCAACAGAGGTTGAACTTAGGGGTGGCGGGCTCTGGTAGCGTGTGTCTCGGAGTGCATGTTTGCTTCTCCTCTTAAATCCCGTGGATCATGTTTACTTTGTTTTAACCTCTGGTGGGAATTTTTCTGTCCCCGATTGCTTTCTTTGTGAGGTTAGTCCTCGTCTTCGCTTGATGTCTCCTCCCCTTTGGCGTTTAGCTTACCGGCTGCTTGAAGACCCGGCATTCTCTATGGGTGTGATTTGCGGGTTTGTCGAGTGCCATGAATCGACATAGTTTGTCTAGAATCTTGTTTAGGCTGGACGGTCCATCTCTGCTGCCTTTGAAAGGCTTTTCCGCTGACCGATTGAGAGCCCCTGAATCCGGCGTTTACCGTCATGCTATCTGGGCTGTCTTCTTTATTTGCGGCCAGCTTGATTTCTTTGCGTCATGGTTTTCCATTATCGTCCACGACTTGAATGTGCTGGGTCGCTGGTGCTACTACAGGCTAGCCAGCTATCTTCGCCCGCATAGCGGGTCATGAGGCTTCGTTAGGGCTGCCATTGTTCTCGGTTTTCTTGGCGAGATATCGCGAGCCATTCATCTCCAGATATTTGTGCTTGAAAGCTGCTAAGGCTTTTGCGTCCAGGCGGTCGGCGATTTGGTTCTTCTTAGTAGAAACCTGCTCCAAAGCTTTGGGCTGACTCTCAGGCTGTTGTATTATATGACTTAAATAAATGCGCATCCGGAGGTGGGACATAGGTCCTTGAAAATTGCTTCCAGGGAAAGCATCCTCGAGCTCCTCCCAACTTCAATTGAGTTTTCGGGAGGCTTTTCAGCCGATCTTGCTGGTCCTTTAAGCTTGAGGGCAAGTACTTGATGGCGTGGAATGCATTACGTGAAAGCCATATGGATATGGAGGATAAAGTCCTCAATCCGGACCCAGAGTGCATGTAGTCCGTCGTCTGGCTCTATGTTCTTGGTTTGAATCCTTACGGAAATTCATGGTCCAGCACCTCATCGGTGAAACATAGGGGTGTCGCCACCCCAATATTTGGATGTATCATGGCGTTGAGACGGTTTGTAGTATTCGGTTTTGATTTTTGTCTTTGGGAAGCCTTCCTAGGTCCATAAATGGATCTGGCGCGCGATCTTGATGCAAGTCGTCATGTAGGCGTGTCTTTGACTTATGTGCGGCCTTGTTAGCCGCTCTATCCTGACCACGGTGGTTGATCCGACCGGTTGGCCATTTTATTTTCGGCTGTGTGGGCTCTAAGGCCTCATCGTCGAATTGAGACAACAACTTGCGCTTTGGATAGCTCTTTGTGTGGTAACTACCACCATACTTTTCTTCATTGTCGAGCACTTTGTTCCATCTATTGTTGGCGTATTCTGCGTGGCCTTAAGCCTTTGCTACGCTTCTTGGACTCCTCGTGGTGGCAATAAGCCTTACGGAGGTTCTCTTGTTCCAAGTGCCTTTCGAGGATGATGTGTGCATCTTCGTCGGATTGTTTTCCTCTCCGGAGGAGGTTTATGAACTTTATCCTCGGCGTCGCCCGTGTTCGGACAAGCGGATCGTACTATGTTCGTTGTTTCTTTGGTTCATCCTGCTCGCATTTGAGTCAATGTGGTCGTCGTTTCCTTTGGAGTCGGTGGGGTGTTATCTTCTCTTTCGCTATTATCGCTGTTTTGCGGCGGGACTTGGGCGGCGCCTCGCGCGGCAGCTTTGTTTGCTTCTCGGCGGAGCTGTTCTTGTTGCTTCCTTCGTTCCTCGTCATTGTTTTCTTTGGGTGTATCCACCATGTATATGTCATGTGATGAAGTGGCTGTCCAGCATACGTAGGCGATGGTTCCTGTTCTTCTTCTGCATCGTCGTCCATGCCGTCGATGTCTTCGGAGTCGAAATCGACCATGTCGGTTAAATCGTCGACAGTGGCTACTAAGTGGGTGGTGGGTGGGCAGCGAATTTATTCGTCATCCGCATCCCATTCTAGCCGGACATAGTTCGGCCAAGGTTCTCCTGACAAGGAGAGAGACCTTAACAAATTCAGCACGTCACCGAAAGGCGAGTTGTCGGTGTCAAAACCGGCGGATCTCGGGTAGGGGGTCCCGAACTGTGCGTCTAGGCGGATGGTAACAGGAGACAAGGGACACGATGTTTTACCCAGGTTGGGCCCTCTTGATGGAGGTAAAACCCTCGTCCTGCTTGATTAATATTGATGATGTGTGTTACAAGAGTAGATCTACCACGAGATCAAAGAGGCTAAACCCTAGAAGCTAGCCTATGGTATGATTGTTGTTAGTCCTCTGGACTAAAACCCTCGGTTTATATAGACACGGATAGGGTTAGGGTTACAGTCGGTTACAAGGTAGGAGATCTACATATCCGTGTCGCCAAGCTTGCCTTCCACACCAAGGAAAGTCCCATCCGGACACGGGGCGAAGTCTTCAATCTTGTATCTTCATAGTCTTGGAGTCGGCCGATGATGATAGTTCGGCTATCCGGACACCCCTAGTCCGGAACTCCTCGGTAGCCCCTGAACCAGGCTTCAATGACGAGTCCGGCGTGCATGTTGTCTTGGCATTGCAAGCGGGTTCTTCCTCGAATAATTTATAGAAGATTGTGAACACCAGGATAGTGTCGGCTCTGCAAAAATAAATTCCACATACCTCCGTAGAGAATAATATTACACAAGATCAATCTGTGGCGTATTACGTGGCGTGGCGTCGCACCACTACCAAGCCTTTACTAAAATTGTTTTATTGTTCCACCTCGGTAGCGTTTAGCGGCGGTTTCCTTGCACGTCTTGTCGAGCGAGATCGTGTTCCCTTTATTCGGGATTCCCATCAATACGGACGTGGGTAACCCAATCGCGCCATTGATTGTGGCGCTTGGGGATAGCGAGTTTTACCGGGCGGTGGGGACACATGTTTCATCCGCCCATATAAGGGATAAAGATCCAACCCTTTTACTGCGCCTTCTTCCTCCTTGGCTTATCCATCTCCGTGAACTCGAGCTCCGGTGCCCAAGTCCGCACTTCTCACCTCAACCTTCTCCAACTATGTCGGGGCGGGAGGCAAGTGGATGGCCTCCTCCGTCACGGAGGGGCAGATCGAGAAGTTCTTGACGCGGATATTTGTCCAGCAACATCGCGCATCGGCTCCCGGCGAGGAGGCTCATTCCCAACCCAGGCCCCATGAGAGGTAGTATTTCTTCCCCATTTCCTCCATGGACTGGGCTTCCCTTCATCCCTTTGTCAGGGCTCATGTTCTACTATGGCCTAGATTTCCATGATCGGCCCAATTTCATCCTCAACATCTGGCGTTTATCGCCGTGTGCGAGGCTTTCCTCTGCATATAGCCCCCCCCCCGACATGGCTCAAGACCTTGTGTCAAGCGAAGGTTGTGAAAGAACGTAAGCGGAGTGGAGGCGCCATGGTGGGCAGGATGTCCCGTTACGTGGTGGAGGGCACTTCGTGGAAACCATCAAGGGGTGGCAATCGGGGTGGTTCTACATCACCGAGCAGCGTGACCTGATTGGGCAGCGACCCTCAATTCAGATCCGGCATCCCTACGGCTCACCTCCTGGAGAGAGAGTCACGGATTTGGGGAAGTCGGAGGAGCTGGCCGGACTCAAGCCTGTATCCGAAGCTGGTGGACAAAGCTCAAGCTTGTCAGCGTAGTCAGTCATGCTCATCCGCGGATTCTCCGTGCCAGCGGCAGGGCTTCAACATGCGGGAGTTTGATCGGCGCAGCACCGGACCTGGCGGGCTCTTGACACTACGTCACGAAGATGTGCGGAAGGTGCTATTCAAGGCGCGAAGCTCCGCATCGCTACCGAAGATCACGGATTCCGCTCGCGGCGTCCGGTGGCGAGGTAAGTAATTTCACTACTTGTTTTCCATAGTTTGGCTCTATCAGGATCTAAACTCCTTTACCTTTGGCAGGAATGGCTGGCGAAGGCGAGCAGTTTATCTGTCGGCCCCATTGCCATAGGACCCAGCGGATGCCCGCCCTAGCAGGGGTTCTGGCTCCGGCACCCACGTGGTGCGGAGAAGAGAAAACAAGAAAGGCGGCCACGGGGACTCGGAAGAGTTCCCGTTTTCAGAATGCTATCGGATGATGAATCCGAGGCGACTCCTCCACCAAGGCGAGGAGGAGAAGAAAAACCCTCTCCCCAGCGAAGGAGGGAAAAAGGAAGGCCTCCCGACAAAGGGAGGCGAAAGATCAGAAGGAAAAACTATTCCCGGACTGCTCGCCATAGCCTTGATGGCGGCAGCGAGACTGGCCTCCAAGGCCAAGCCCTTGGCGAGATGTAAATATCCGGACTCCCGAATAACTTCAAGGTTTTTATTTTAGCCACATAATGTCTTTCTAATGCGCATACAACCTCCAGTCCGCCCAAGGATGATCTTCCCGTTTCGTCGGCGGGTCCTTGGGTGCATCGGATATGGATTCCCTTCATTGCCTCCACCCCGTGCATGCAGACGGCCGAGTGGGATCGAGAAAGGACCCACCAGGAGGGCGAGGTCCGGAGGTGTCACAGGACACCCTCCCGGACTGTGCACGGACTCAGCCCGGAGGCCACGGTGGCTCCAGTCCGTGGCGACCCCTTCATAAGAAGGGCAAGACCGTGGCGCCCGGCTGCCTCCGTCCAACGGAGGTGCGGATAATTCTTGGGCGCTCAATGGCGCCTCCATCAAAGAACACCGCCTTTGTTATGAGTGCGGTGATTGAAAAGTTCAGCTTCGCCAAGGCGGGCTGACCCGAAACTGCGACAACCTTCTAACGGGCTTTGAGGTAAAATTTCAATATATGTAAAAATGGTACCGCATAGGCGGTAGCCCCGATGCTCGGTTCGGTGTTGGAAAGAAAAGCGGATGAGGATCTTTAGAAAGATAGGCCAGAGTCATAAAAAATATGTCAATATGGGATTGCAGGTTGTCTTTGACCTCTCCCCGCTTATTGCTGCGGAGTCAATACTTTGAAGGAAAACCTCGGCGGTCCGAGAGCAGGCTCGGCCATGCCAAGCAGCTCGAGGAAAAAGAAGGTGAGTAATACCTTATGAAAATTGTACCTTCTGAGAAAAGGATTTGGTTGCAAGAAAAATGACAAGGATAACATGGGTATTGTAGGGGCCACTAGCGAGGTGGCGACCACGAAGGAGGCGGTGGCAGCGGCCGAGCATGTGACATGGGCTACCAGCGAAGAAGCAGGAGGGCGGGTGGCGGAGGTACAGCAAGAGCTCCAGGATCTCGTGAAAAACATGAGAGCACAGGCGTGACTCGAACTCGAGTGCGAGCTTTGCAACTCTTGAGAGTGCCAAAGCCGCTAAGGCGAAGCCTACAAGGCCCTCCGGAGATTGAGGCGGTGAAGAAAATAGCAGCGGGTAAGGCATTTGCCATGCAAAGTAAGCATGTGAGTGTTAATTACCTGTTACTTACCCGAATTGGAGCTCTCGGGAGGCGTTCGTAGATCTTCCTGCATGGCGTATCCGATCTTGCCGCATTCTCTTGGGCGAGGATGGGAGCTCAGCGGAGAAGGTCTTACGGTCTCGGTATCTTTGAGGCTGGACATCCGGTGCCCTTAGCGACCAGCTGAAGCAGCTGGTCGAGCTCCTAAAGCGGCGAACAGGCCATGAAGAACCTCATAGTTGGCTATGGCCTAAGGAGGCCATGCACAGGAGCTACCGGCCTGGTGCGGCGGCTGATCGATCGTGCCGTGGGTTGAAGTTATCAAGCATTCGCTTGTATTGAGGGTGCCGTCGGGCCTTGCCATAAAGGTGCCAGGGCAAGATGGATGCCAGAAGCTTCGTGACGGACCCGCCACGGAGGCAAGGAGCATGCGCCGAGATGTATTATAAGAGTGTCTTTGAAGCGCCCGCACTATTGCGGGTGAGTGCTCCAAAGATGTAATATTTGAGTAGACTCGCATTTTGTTATCTGTCGCTGAAAACTTAGTTCATATCGCTAAGCAACGCTTGTTAATTTAAAATATTACCTTACATACGGCTGTTTATCAAATCGAGAGATGGCAAGTCGTGGCTTCACCCCATGCCACGAGTCTTTGGGGTGTTCGGGATAAACTTGGCGCTCTTGTTCCCATTTTGGGTCCATCTAGGGGCGCTTAACACAGCGAACAAGGCAGCGGACTTATAATGCTTGAACACTCTCCTTAGCCATAGAATTCTATAATTTTAAATTCCGTGAAGCCCTAGTCTTGGAAGGCGAATTTGGGGCGCTATCACGCCTTGGCGGACAGTATCGGCTCCTCGCTCTAAGCGGCATAAGTCTTTAGGACTACATAAAAACCTCTCGAACAGCGACGGTCTCTCGCCTCATCATGACGGTCAGTTTAGCTTTCTCCAGGCGTTAACCCGGCTCAAGCTGAGGCGGAATCGTGAGTGGTTCTCCCGGTGCTACCTTAGCCGATATAGCGGGCGTAAGGTACCAAAACATGGGAGCCGAGCAAACCCAACTATTGACCCAAGACATGATTGAACCGATGCATATAGTGCTATAAGTTGAGGTGCCGCACTTGTGAAAGTGTTCGGACTTATCATACCATAATGCAGGAAACATAAGCCCCTGGTGTATATTAGCCGTACAAAAGTGTACGGATGCAACATGCCATGAATGAACATATGTATGAAAAAGAAATGCAATTATAAGCAAAAAGGTGCTGCATTGTTTTATTTAATAAGTGCTGCTACGAATGCAGAATGATACAAATAGTCACGATAAGCAAGGTATGGGACTGTTAAACATGTCCCCTCCGAGGTAGGCTGCAGATTGGTGTATAAAATGCTCGTAATGGAGACCACCTGTTTATTTATTGTAGCCTTTATCCTTCCACGGCTGTTGCATCGTGAGTTGGCAGAGTGCATTTTGCAGACAGGGCCTCGACAAGCGAGTCTGTGGATAAAAGTAAAAGGTAAAAATAAAAGAAAAGGGACAATACACTTGAGAGCCTGGTGTGGTTGAGCATGATGCAGGTTTATCGTGGTGTGCCCTCTCCCCATGCCCATGGTATCTTGAGCGTAATGGTGTGCAGCGGAGGACCTGCTGGCGTTTCGCGGGAGCTGGGGTTGGGGCCGCCTGCTCTGGCGATGCTCGGGCGTGCCAGTGGTCTTGTTGTAAGTTACTCCGGGCGCTTGGCTGTGTCCGGCCGCTTGCGGCGGACTCGAGAATCATATAGAGGCGCATTGCACTTCTACCGCGAGAGCGCTCTATGTTCCTCCGTGCGGAAGAGCGTTGATGTTCTGTTGACCATGATGACTCCTCGAGGGCTGGCATCTTGAGCTTGAGATATCGTGGTGCGGCACGCGTTGAACTTTACAAGCGTGGTGCGTCCGAGCAAGGCATGATAGCGCTGCGGAGCGGGACTATGTCGAAGATTAACTCCTCGCCCGGAAGTTATCCGGGGATCGAAGACCACTTCGATATAATTGAGCCTGTACAATTGGCTTCTACACTGGTATGGCGCTTTAAAGGTCATTTTGGTAGGTTTAATCCTTGATGGGTCTATGTCCATTTTGCGCCTTTGTATCACTGGTAAAGCAGGTTCAGGCTGCTGCATGATCCATCGGGACTCGGTTAGGTGAAATCCATCAGCGATTGGGTCTAAGACCGGTCTGGCGAATCCGTGGCGGATCTTGGTGGGGTGGTCCCTTCGGTCAAAAGTGATCGGGCGGGAGGACCATGGATTGAACTTGGGCAGCTGGCTCCATCGGCGTAGACATCCACGAGTGCGCTTCCGCTCCCTTTTGGGTATGTCGTTGCGTATATCATGTTCACCGTCCACTTTTGTGAAACCCTTCATCCTCTATTGTTCGGCGGTTGGGTCTCGTCCTCGTCATCGCTATACAGCCCCTTGTCATTGTTTTGACAATTAACTTGCTGCCTGTGAATACCCAATAGTCCTGTTGGTGTGGTTAGCTGGCTTTTGAAGTGCCGTGTATCGCACAAGTGGTCGATATTCGGTCCAAATTGGACGGACCGGGTAGTTCTTTTGAATGGCTTTTTCGCTGACGGGTTTAGAGCCTCTGAATTCGGCATTGACTGCCGTATCCTCGATATTGTCACCGTTAATGCGGCGTTTGTTTTTATTCTGGCGGCCTGCCATTCGGTCCTTGAAGTCGGACTGCCGAATTTTCTTTGAGGTTGTTGCTGCGTGCTAGCCAGCTGTCCTCACCAGTATGAAGCGGGTCATGAGTGATGTGAGGGCTGCCATGGATTTCGGCTTTTCCTGTCCTAGGTGCGGGCAAGCCACTCGTCACGGATGTTATGCTTGAAGGCCGCAAGGGCCTCCGCATCCAGACGGTCGGCGATTTGGTTTTCTTGGTTAAGAACCGTGTCGAGTGTCGGCGATTAAATCAGCTGCTGAATTATGTGGCTTAGGTCATCAGCGTCGGTGGTCGCACATAAGTGCCACAGAAGTTATCGAGGAATCGGCTTCCAGGTCCTCCAGCTCCCAATTGAATCTGGCGGCAAGCTGTTGAGCCAATGCGGGCTGGTCCTTTAAGCTTGAGGGGAGGTATTTGATGGCGTGAAGATCGTCACGCGGGCCATGTGGATGTGAAGGAGATAGTCTTGATCCAAACCGCGGGTCTGTTGTGCCATCATAGGTTCAATATTGTGGGTTTAAACCCTTGAGGATTTGATGATCCATTACTTCGTCATGAAGCATAGTGGGTGTCTGGCGCCTCATCTTTGGCGATATCACGATGGAGCTCAAAAGAGCTTGGTACATTTTGTTCGGCCCGGCGGACTTACTTGTATCGGCGTGACGGTTGTAAATCACGTGCCGTGGGGCGCCCGCGATCTATAGATCGATCTTGATTGTCTTGCCTTGTCCTCAATATATCTCGCAGGTCGGGCGTTCCCCTTTGGCCGTGTGCTTTTTGAGTGATGCGAGAGTGCGGTTCTAGTGAAGGCCTAGAGGCCTCTGTCGCGACCACGGGGTGGTCGGTCAGCCGTATTGTCTCCTAGTGATGCGGGTTCGTAAGCCTCCTCCTCTAATCGGGGGAGCATCTTGCGTTTAGGGTAGCTTTTGGAGGGGCTTTCGAGCTCATGCTCTTGACGCGAGACTTGATCCATCTGTCGGCTAGCAGATCTGATCAGCTCTAAGCTATTGCTGCTTTTTCTTGAGGTTGTTACGCCGTGGCTATAAGCCTGCGTCTAAGCAGCTCTTGTTCGGCGGGATCCTCGGGCACGGCAATTCATCGTCGTCGAGCTTGCGTCGTCTCGGGAGGAGGCATATAATCCTCTACCTCTTCTTTGCGCTCTCTCGTGAGGCTGGCATCTCCATCCTCTGTATTTGGATCTTCTTGGAGTGGATTGTCTTGGCCTTTGTCCGGTGTATTGTTATCTCGGTGTCGGAATCTTCATTCTTCTTTGTGGCGGGATTTAGAAGCGGCGCTTGGCCTTGGCCTAACCGGTTGCTTCTTGGAGGGTCATCGTCCGTTGTTCCATCGCCGTTCCCATCTTTTGGGATGTCCACCATGTATATATCGTATGATGAGGTGGCCTTCCGATTGCCTGTAGGCGCTGGGTCTTGGTCGTCTCGGCATCATCGTCCATACCGTTGATGTCTTGGTCGTAGTCTAGCATGTCGGTTAGATAAATCGGCAATGGCTACCAAGTGGGTGGTGGGTGGGCGTCGAATTTCTTCGTCGTCGCATCCCAACCTTCTGACCGTGATCCGGCCAGGGCTCTCCGGATAAAGAGAGACTTTAGTAAATTCAGGATGTTGCCAAAGGCGAGTGCTGAAAGATGTCATGGCGATGAACTCCATGATGAGGCGCCCAATCGGATTCGATTGGCGGTAGCGGGGGTTGAGTCGAAGAGAGTCGGCACCCTCAGTCGAGTCTTCGCAAAGGGCAGGGATGGAGTTCGGCTCGATCGCCGTAGAGATTAAAGCCCGGCGGTGTCAACCACTCATCCTCAATCGGGAATCCGGCTCCGGATTAAGGGTCGGGCGGATCTGGTGCGACCTCGAGGGCCTTTGTTGACTGCGAGCTAGATCATGCCCATCGAAGCAGTGCGTTGCGCTTCGGCTGCGGCTCGAATCCGTCGAAGATCAAGTCTCGCGGATATCGGCCGTATAGTTCAAACTTCAAATCTGACACTGATGGCGGGCGTAGCTTCGATCTGCTCGGATGGCCAGCGAATTGGCCCTTGATGCAAAGCCGCCCGAACACGAAGATCTGTCCGGGAGAAAAGTCTCACCTGGACCGCGTTGTTATTGATGATCGAAGGAGCCATCGGGCCTATCGGTGGCGACACGGAGGAACTCTCAATGAAAGCACCAATGTCGATTGTCAAAACCGGTGGATCTCGGGTAGGGGTCCCGAGCGTGCGTCTAGGCGGATGGTAACGGAGACAAGGGACATGATGTTTTACCCAGGTTGGACCCTCTTGATGGAGGTAAAACCCTCGTCCTGCTTGATTAATATTGATGATGTGTGTTACAAGAGTAGATCTACCACGAGATCAAAGAGGCTAAACCCTAGAAGCTAGCCTATGGTATGATTGTTGTTAGTCCTACGGACTAAAACCCTCCGGTTTATATAGACACGGATAGGGTTAGGGTTACTGAGTCGGTTATAAAGGTAGGATATCTACGTATCCGTGTCGTAAGCTTGCCTTCCACGCCAAGGAAAGTCCCATCCGGACCGGGGCGAAGTCTTCAATCTTGTATCTTCATAGTCTTGGAGTCCGGCCGATGATGATAGTTCGGCTATCCGGACACCCCTAGTCAGAACTCCCTCACGAGTCTTTGAAAGATATCCAGCGGAGGTAAACTCCATGATCGGCCCAATCGGATTCGATGAAGCGCGGATGCACGGTACTCGGAGTCCGTGGCCGGAGACAAATCCAGTGGTTCCGCAACTCGTCTCTCGTAAGGTGTGAAGTCAGTATCCGGCTCTATCGCCACTGAGAGTGCGGCCTCCATGGCGGGGTCTATCCACCCGTCCTCGGATGGCGCAATTTGCTCCGGATTGAGGGCCGGGGTAGTTGTAGGTTGATGACCCACAAGTATAGGGGATCTATCGTAGTCCTTTCGATAAGTAAGAGTGTCGAACCCAACGAGGAGCAGAAGGAAATGATAAGCGGTTTTCAGCAAGGTATTCTCTGCAAGTACTGAAATAAGTGGTAACAGATAGTTTTGTGATAAGGTAAATTGTAACGAGCAACAAGTAACAAAAGTAAATAAGGTGCAGCAAGGTGGCCCAATCCTTTTTGTAGCAAAGGACAAGCGGAACAAACTCTTATAATAGGATAAAGCGCTCCGAGGACACATGGGAATATCGTCAAGCTAGTTTTCATCACGTTCATATGATTAGGTGTTCGGTACTTTGATAATTTGATATGTGGGTGGACGGTGCTTGGGTGCTGTTCTTACTTGAACAAACATCCACTTATGATTAACCTCTATTGCAAGCATCCATAACTACAAAAAAATTATTAAGGTAAACCTAACCATAGCATGAAACATATGGATCCAAATCATCCCTTACGAAACAGCGCATAAACTAGGGTTTAAGCTTACATCACTCTAGCAACCCATCATCTACTTATTACTTCCCAATGCCTTCCTCTAGGCCCAAATAATGGTGAAGTGTTATGTAGTCGACGTTCACATAACACCACTAGAGGCTAGACAACATACATCTCATCAAAATATCGAACGAATACCAAATTCACATGACTACTAATAGCAAGATTTCTCCCTTGTCCTCAGGAACGAACGTAACTACTCACAAAGCATATTCATGTTCATAATCAGAGGGGTAATAATAAGCATAAAGGATCTGAACATATGATCTTCCACCAAGTAAACCAACTAGCATCAACTACAAGGAGTAATCAACACTACTAGCAACCTACTAGCACCAATCTCGGACTTGGAGACAAGAATTGGATACAAGAGATGAACTAGGGTTTGGAGATGAGATGGTGCTGGTGAAGATGTTGATGGAGATTGACCTCTCCCGATGAGAGGGCGTTGGTGATGATGATGGCGATGATTTCCCCCTCCGGAGAAAGTGTCCCAGCGAGCAGCTCATGGGAGCCCTAGATTAGTTCCGCCAAGGTTCCACCTCGTGGCGTGAGTCTCATCGAAGGTTGCTTCTAATTTTTTCTCATCGAAAGACTTCATATAGGAGAAGATGGGCATCGGAGAGCCACCGGGGCCACGAGGTGGGGAGGCGCCCTGGGGAGGCGCCCCGCCCTCGTGAGCAGGTGTGGGCCCCTGGCCTTCATCTTTAGCGACGATTTTCTTTATTTATTTTAAGATATTCCGTGGAGTTTGGGACTTTTGGAGTTACTGAGAATAGGTCTCAAAATTTGCTCCTTTTCATTGCCGAATTCCATTGCGGCATTCTCCCTCTCCATGTAAACCTTGTAAAATAAGAGAATAGCCATAAGTATTGTGACATAACGTGAAATAACAGCCCATAATGCGATAAATATCGATATAAAAGCATGATGCAAAATGGGCGTATCAACTCCCTAAGCTTAGACCTTGCTTGTCCTCAAGCGAAAAGCCGATAACAATAAATATGTCCTCATGTTTAGAGGTAGAGGCGTCGATAAAAATAAAATACGGACATGAAGGCATCATGATTATTCTCATAACAGCAACATATATAGATTTGTCATATGATTACTTATGTTCAAGTGATGATCTATTCACAAAGCCAAAGTATGAATCAGAAACCTTATTGGGCACTAACAAATTATAACCTCAGTCATTGAAGCAATTGCAATTTATCATAACATCGGAAAGAGTCTATGTCAGAGCTTATAAGCAAGTCCACATACTCAACTATCACTTAGTCCTTCGTAATTGCTAGCACTCACGCAATACTTGTGGTTACGGAGTCTTAATCGGACACAGAGAAAGATAGGGGCTTATAGTTTTGCCCCACAACCTTTTACCTCAAGGGTAATGTCAACAATAATAATTCATGCTCCCCTACATCCAATTAGATATATATATCATGTTCTTTCCAACATCTTGAGCTTGCCAAAGATAAAATAAAAAAGGGAAGGTGAAGATCACTGTGACTCTTGCATAAGGTAGAGGATAATAATAGAAGATTGGCCCTTAGCGAGGAGGAAGCAAAGGTTGCCATGCGCTTTTATAGTTGGATGCACAAAATCTTAATGCAAAAACGTCACTTTATATTGCCTTGTATGTGAACCTTTATTATGCAGTCCGTCGCTTTTATTACGTCCACAACAAGTTAAGTACAAAGCTTATTTCTCTGCACTAATAAGTAATGCATATTTAGAGCAATTTTATTGCTTGCACCGATGAAAACTTACTTGAAGGATCTTACTCAATCCATAGGTAGATATGGTGGACTCTCATGGCAAAACTGGTTTAAGGGTATTTGGAAGCACAAGTAGTATTTCTACTTGGTGCTTTGAAATTTAGCTAACATGAGGGGAAAGGCAAGCTCAACATGTTAGAGGATCCATGACAACATACTTTATCTCGGATACAAGAAAACATAACTCATTATGTTGTCTTCCTTGTCCAACGTCAACTCTTTAGCATGTCATATTTTAATGAGTGCTCCCAATCATAAAAGATGTCAATGATAATATATCTATATGTGAAACCTCTCTTTCCTTATTACTTCCTATTAATTGCAACGATAACCAAAGCTATATTTGCCAACTCCCAACAACTTTTAATCATCATACTCTTTCTATGTGGAGTCATTACTTTCACTAAGATCAATATGAACTCTTTGATTCTTTTTATTCTTTTTCTTCTAATCACCCAAGATCATGGAAAAATACTCAAGCCCTTGACTCAACACTACTCTTTATTATATAGCTCACGGACTCGATTACAAAGAAGGATCATAAAGAAAAACTCAAAACTAGATCATGCCATGACTTTATTCTACTAAATCAAGATACTACTAATAGGATCGAACTAAGAAAAACAGTAAAGATAGGAATTGTGATGGTGATACGATACCGGGGCACCTCCCCCAAGCTTGGCAGTTGCCAAGGGGAGTGCCCATACCCATGTGATTATATCTCCTTCTTTGTCGGTGAAGGTGTAATATTCTTGGCGATGATTCCCCTCAAGATACGGTTCTCCTCCTCGAGCTTATTGACTTGCCGCTTGAGGTCCATTATTTCCTGCGAAGCTTTCCGTGTGACTAAAGCTCCTTGCACCCAAGGGTGTTGCATAGCTGCTTGGAGAACAAGAGACACTCCTCCTCGTATTTTCATGAAAGAAATCTAACATGGGAAGGGATAACGAGTTTGGAATAGCTGAGCTCTGTGGTTCCCCATTGTAAACCCAGCTTGGGAGGAGAGGTGACTTCTTGATCCTCCATGGCATCTACCCTCATCAAGTCGGCCTCCATCTCTTCCTCTGTTGCCAGCCCAAAGTGGTCAGTGTCGCTGTTGCCCTTGGTTCGGTGCGGGTTAGATATCCGGCTCTCCCATTGACTCTTGAGAAGACATCTTGCTCAAATCTGCAGTGACAACAGCTCGAAAGCAGCAGAGAATATTTGCGTGATCTGAGATTCAAAACCTTTGGGAGTATATATAATGAATTTTACCAACCAAAATCGTATCGTGCAAGAAAGCGAGTCGGAGGGCACGAGGTGCTCACGAGGTAGAGGCGCGCCCGGGGGTGGCGCGCCCTCCACCTCGTGGAGGCCTCATGTACTCCCGGACTGCTACTTATTTTCTATTTTCTAAATATTCCAAAGGAGAAATATTGCCTTAAAATTGTTTTGGAGTCGGTTTACTTACCGTACCACATACCTATTCCTTTTGGAGTGCAGGCGTTACGGAAAGTGTCCCTTATGTATTCCTCCGGGTTCTGGTTTCAATAATATTGGTTTCAACATTTATAGGATTACGAGATATAGTGTTTGATCCTTTGACCGTTTACCACCTTGGTTTGTGCTGCGAAGTTGTTGATTTTTATGGCACGAACGATAGACTTCCTCGATAACGTAGGGACCTTCCCATTTAGAGAGAAGTTTTCCTGCAAAAAATCTTAAACGAGAGTTGTATAGCAACACATAATCACCTACATTAAACTCACGCTTTTGTATCCTTATGAGCCAAAGTCAATTACCGTTTGTGAGAGCGGCGTTTTGACTCCTAGGTGCATATGCACCCATTGTCGAAATACACATTTTGAAAAGTTGGAAAATTTGGAACAAAATCCCATGTATATCCGGACATTTTATGCGTTCACAAGGTTTAAATTGAAAAAGCGTTTTTGTGGCTTGTGTAAAAGATAAAGAAATCCTCGTAAATAGTTAGAATGAAGCATCGAAATTGTCTTTTTACAAACCACAAAAAGCGTCATTTTCATTGAAACCTTGTGCATAAAATATCCGGATATACTGGATTTTGTTCAATTTAACTTTCAAAATGTATATTCGACAATAAATATATCTATAACAAAACAATTACGTTTGTCATGCCATCTTTTAACTTTTTCTTTAAACAACTTGGCATTTTCATAAGCTTGGGTTCTCCATTCATTAAGTGAGCTAATATCAAACCTCCTCTTCTCACCAGCGAGTTTGAAATCATAGTTGAGCTCTTTAATATCCCAATATGCCTTATGTTCTAGTTAGAGAGGTAAGTGACATGCTTTTCCATAAACCATTTTATCGGAGACATACCCATAGGATTCTTATATGCAGTTCTATAGGCCCATAATGCATCATCAAGTTTCTTGGACCAATTCTTCCTAGACCTATTGACAGTCTTTTGCAAGATTAATTTGAGCTCTCTATTGCTCAATTCTACGACCACTAGATTGCGGGTGATATGGAGATGCAATTCTATGATTAACGTCATATTTAGCAAGCATCTTCTGAAAGCACCATGAATAAAGTGTGAACCACCATCGGTCATCAAATATCTAGGGACTCCAAACCTCGGAAAAATAACTTCCTTAAGCATTTTAATAGAAGTGTTATGATCAGCACTACTAGTTGGAATAGCTTCTACCCACTTAGTAACATAATCAACAGCAACTAAAATATGTATATCCATTAGAGGCGGAAAAGGTCCCATATAATCAAGGCCCCAAACATCAAATGGTTCAATAACAAGTGAATAATTCGTAGGCATTTCTTGGCGTCTACTAATATTACCAATTCTTTGACATTCATCATAAAGACAAAACAAACTTAAGGGCATCCTTGAAGAGAGTAGGCCAATAAAACCAGATTGCAATACCTTATATGCAGTTCTATCTCCGGTGGTGTCCTCCATAAGCCTCGGAGTGACACTTGCGTAGGATCATTCTGTTCATGCTCGGTACTAGCGTCTAATAACACCATCTACCCTTCTTTATAAAGATGTGAATCATCCCAAAAGTAATGTCGCAAATCATAAAAGAACTTTTCTTTTGTTGGTGCGTGAAGCTAGGTGGTATAAATTTAGCAACAATATAATTAGCATAATCAGCATACCAAGGAGTGCTACGAGAAGTGCTTATGACATTTAATTGTTCATCGGAAGCTATCATCAATAGGTAGTGGGTCATCAAGAACATTCTCTAACCTAGATAAATTATGCGCAGCAGGGTTCTCAGCTCCTTTTCTATCAACAATATGTAAATCAAATTCTTGCAGGAGAGAACCCATCTAATAAGTCTAGGTTTTGCATCTTTCTTTTCCATAAGATATTTAATAGCAGCATGATCGGTGTGAATAGTTACTTTAGAGTCAACAATATAGGGTCTGAATTTATCACAAGCAAATACAACTGCTAAGAGTTCCTTTTCAATAGTAGCATAATTTCTTTGAGCATTGTCTAGAGTCTTATTAGCATAATGGATAACATTTAATTTCTTATCAACTCTTTGCCCTAGAACAGCACCTCTGACATAATCACTAGCATCACACATAATTTCAAAGGTAAATTCAATCAGGTGGTTGAACAACAGTGCAGATACTAATGCTTTCTTAAGTATTTCAAATGCTTCTACACAATCATCATCAAAGACAAATGGTACATCTTTTTGTAATAAATTAGTCAAGAGGCGAGAAATTTTTGAGAAGTCCTTAATGAACCTCCTATAAAATCCGGCGTGACCAAGGAAACTTCTTATACCTTTGATGTCCTTGGGACATGGCATCTTTTCAATAGCATCAACATTGGCTTTATCAACTTCAGTACCTCTTTCAGGAACTTTGTGCCCCAAAACAATACCTTCATTAACCATAAAATGGCACTTTTCCCAATTCAAGACAAGATTAGTTTCTTCACATCTCTGCAAAACTCAATCAAGATTGCTCAAGCAATTGTCAAAAGAGGAACCATAGACAGAAAAGTCATCCATGAAAACCTCACAAATCTTTTCACAAAAGTCAGAGAATATAGCCATCATGCATCTTTGAAAGGTAGCAGTTGCATTACATAAACCAGAAGGCATACGTCTATAAGCAAAAGTACCAAAAGGACATGTAAAATTAGTCTTTGATTGATCTTTAGCCGACATAGGTATTTGAGAGAAACCAGAATAACCATCTAGAAAGCAATAATGTGTATGTTTGCATAATCTTTCTAGCATTTGATCAATAAAAGGTAAGGGGTAATGATCTTTCTTAGTAGCTTTATTTAATTTGCGGAAATCAATTACCATCCTATAACCTGTGATAATTCTTTGCGGAATTAATTCATCTTTATCATTAGGGACAACATAATACCTCCTTCTTAGGGACACAATGGACAGGACTTACCTTGACTATCGACAGCGGGATAAATTATACCTGCCTCCGAAGCTTGAGTATTTCCTTTCATACCACTTCTTTCATTTTAGGATTCAAACATCGTTGAGGATCACGAACTGGTTGGCATCCGCTTCAGTTATTTTATGTTGACATAGAGTGGGGTGATGCCCTTAAGATCATCGAGTATATCCAATAGCGGCACGGTGCTTTTTGAGTTTTCAATAATCTTTCTTCTTCATGCTCTGAAAGGTTAGCACTAATAATAATAGGATATATTTTCTTTTCATCAAGATAAGCATATTTAAGATTATCGAGGCAATGGTTTAAGCTCAAACAGGAATCACCCTTGGGTGGAGGAGGATCCTAAGTTTCAACAGGCAAATTGTGTTGAGAATAGGTTCTGTTTAAAGAATAATTCATCTATTTCCCTTCTTTCATTCATGAACATATCATTTTCATGGTCTAGCAAATAGTGTTCTAATGGATGACTAGGAGAATGCGGCAATAGAAGCAAGACCAATAATTTTGTCCTTACTAGGCAATTCTTCCTCACGATGTTGTTTACTAAATTTAGAAATTAAACTTATGAACCATATCATCCAAGCCAACAATAACAACATTCTTTTCATGATCTATCTTAGCATTAACATATTCAAGAAGGGTCTACCAAATATAATGGGACAAAAGCTATCTTGTGGAGAACCAAGAACAAGAAAATCAGCGGGATATTTGGTTTTCCCACACAAGACTTCAACATCTCTAACAATTCCTATTGGAGATATAGTATCTCTATTGGCAAGTTTAATTATAACATCAATATCTTCTATCTCAGCGGGTGCAATTTCATGCTTAATTTCTTCATACAAAGTAATAGGTATAACACTAGCACTAGCACCCATATCACATAAGCCATGATAACAATGATCTCCAACTTTAACAGAAATAACAGGCACACCTACCACAGGTCTATGTTTATCTTTAGCACAGGGTTTAGCAATTCTAGTAGTTTCACCAGAGAATTGAATGACATGCCCATCAATATTATCAGACAAGAGATCTTTAACAATAGCAATATTAGGTTCTACTTTGACTTTCTCAGGAGGTGTATAAGTTCTAATATTGCTTTTACGAACAACAATTGAAGCTTTAGCATGATCCTTTACTCTAACGAGGAAGGTGGTTTCTCAACATAAGAGGTAGGAACAATAGGATCATTATAAGTGACAGTCTTTTCTTCAACTTTAATAGGTGCAGCTACTTTTACTTCTATGGGAGGATGATATTTAAACCACTTCTCTTTAGGGAGATCAACATAAGTAGCAAAAGATTCACAGAAAGAAGCTACTATCTCAGACTCAAGTCCATATTTAGTGCTAAACTTACGGAAAATATCGGTATCCATAAAGATTTAACACAATCAAACTTAGGCGTCATACCTGACTCCTTACCTTCGTCAAGGTCCCAATCTTGATTGCGTTTAATTCTATCAATAAATTCCATTTGAATTCAATAGTCTTCATCATAAAGAGCCGACACAAAAGTATCGAGCATGCTGCGATTGTTATCAACCGAGCATAAAATTCGAAGAATTGTCACTTTTGAGAGCTCATGATTGGGGCATGAATATAACATTGATTTAAGCCTCCCCAAGCTTGGCGATGCTTTCTCCTTAGCGAGGCCAGAAATTATATATATAATTGCGATCACGATGAACAAGATGCATAGGGTAATACTTTTGATGAAATTCAATTTCAATCTTCTATAGTTCCATGATCTCGTATCACATAGCCTATACCATGTTAATGTGTCTTCCTTCAAAGATAAAGGAAAGTCTTCTTCTTAACAACATCATCGAATTTTGCAAGCTTAAATAATCCACAAATTTCATCCACATATATTAAGTGCTCATCGAGGTGCTTTGTTCCATCTCTGTAAAAGGATTAGCTAGCATTTTTCCATCATACCGAAGGAAATTCAAAAGGAGTTTCATTTTCAATAGGTTCGATGGGTTGAGTAGGTTGAGGAGCAACTCTTTGCTCTCTTTGGGCGAGGTGAAGATACCCCGAACAAGCCCCTCAGACAATTACTTTCCATAGTAATAAGTGACAGAAAATTTCAACACACTAAATAAATTTTTCCTTACCAGATTCCACCTACCAAAGGCGCTACACTCCCCGGCAACGGCGCCAGAAAAGAGTCTTGATGACTGTCGGTGTCAAAACCGGCGGATCTCGGGTAGGGGGTCCTGAATTGTGCGTCTAGGCGGATGGTAACAGGAGACAAGGGACACGATGTTTTTACCCAGGTTCGGGCCCTCTCGATGGAGGTAATACCCTACTCCTGCTTGATTAATATTGATGATATGGGTAGTACAAGAGTAGATCTACCACGAGATCAAGGAGGCTAAACCCTAGAAGCTAGCCTATGGTATGATTGTTGTATATTGTATATCTATCGACTAGCTTTGGCCTCGGTTTATATAATGCACGGAGGCCTAGGATAACAAAGTCCTAACCGAATCGCCGGTGGGGAGGAGCCTTGTCTTGATCGCCAAGTATTGTGGAATCTTCCTTGTATCACGGCAAGCTGTCGGGATGACCCGTGAGTATCGGCCTGGGGTCCTCAACCCAATCTAACGATTGGGGGCGAGTGGTGAGTACCCCTAGTCCGGGACACCATAAGTAGCCCCTGAACCGGTCTTCAAGTTGGGGCGCTCCTCAATTCTTCGAACCGTTCTTCATCTTGATCGTCGGTCTTGAAAACTGGTTCAACAAATCTTCTCATCTTGATCTTGAGGATCGCGAAATTCATTCGGCGAGTTTACGTCGGGTATCAAGAGCCTTTAAGTTCTGGCCTTTATCAATGCCTTGTTATTTTATGCCACACCTCGGGTTTGAAGTTGTTCCGGGAGGCGGTGTCCTCTTCGTCCGAGCTCTAGTGAACTGCATTGAGGTATCTTTGCAGCCGAGCACCAGCGGCGGACTGCTTCCAGCTCTATCGCGGACTATGTATCCGAGCTCCAATGCGGAATATGTATCCGAGCTCCAACGCCGGACTGTATCCGAGCTCCAAGCGGACTATGTATCAGGGTGTAAGTAAATCACCTTGGTTCAAAGAAGTTTGAAGGAGTTTAGCGAGCTTAATGCGGAAATGCCCTCTATGGAGCCAGCCACTAGTGCGAGCTTAATGCGGACTGCTTCCGGTGGTGCACCACCCGAATGTGGGCGATTTTTCAACATTTTGATTGGTGCAATTTATTCTCTGTCGAGATACATAGCCAGTAGCCCTCAAGGTGGGTATCGGTCTAAAACCGAGATGCACATGAAGGATGACATAAGACCGCTGATCCCGTGGCTTTTGAGACTCGAGGTTGATTTGCAAAATCGGTTTGAGGATCAAGTCCTAGCTTCAGCGAGAATACTGCGACACAAAAGCGGCGTGCTCAGTCCTCAAGACTCGGGTTGGGTGCGGCCGACCAACTGAGGATCAAAATCTCCTCGGGAACTGTATTGCACTTAAAATTTTACGCATAGAGCGAGGCAATCGGTAGCCCCGAGACTTTGGTCGGGTGGCAACACGGATCGAGGATTGATGTGCCTTAATATTTGTAAATAATAAGCCGAAGCCCAGTAGCCCCGAGCCTTAATGCGAGGCACGGGTGGCGAATTGAGATCGATATCCATAGTAAAATCACAAATTATGTGTGATGACTCAATGTATCAAGTACTTTATGTCATTAATGCTCGGATCCGCATTGTACAAAACTTTGTTGACCGACCATCGGCTTCAACCTCCTCGGCGATGGCAGGTGTGTTTATCCTACTTTATAAAGCCTTTATGAGGCAAAGATTTCACGACAAACAAGGCAATCTGGCCATACGGTTTTATAAACAAAGTACTGTGAGAGAGATATGTTATATTGATGTTTAACGGAAGAAATGTCTTCCAAAGAAAATAGTCCATAATCAGTTCCTTTCTTTGGGTTGTCATGCTAAGCATGATCATGAAACCTCAGCTCAATGTAAGAGCAAAATATTGAGGATTTAGTTTGGGAGGCGATTACTAGCCCCGGTAGTGTTGGCTGAGTCGAGGTCAAGCCATAAACACTTGACCAATGTTATTAATGGCCCGTCATTTAATATAGTCATCGGATCGCTGACCAGTTTACACCTATTGTGACGATTAGTTTTGGCTTTCTCCTTTGAGGTGCTTGACCATGCAGCTGGAAGCACAATCGCGATGGTTCTCCTTTGCACCTAGCCGAACAAAGCGGGCGTAGGAGGCAAGCGTGGGAGTCGAACACCCAACTATTGACCGAAGACACAATTCGAAACTGATGCATATATAGCAATATCCGAGAATGGTTTTGCCGAATCTCTAAAGGTGTCCGGCGTTGCACTGTGAGACTTGTGTTGAAAACACACAAATAGTTTAAAAGTGCCAAAAGCTTGGAAAACCAAAAAACGTCAGTAAAAACATGACGTCCGAACAAGATCAAGTGTTCGGTGCCAATCTGAAAATTGGACATTAGAGAGAAAGAAGAAAAAAAAAAGTGCTTCTGCCGTGCTTTAACATGACACATCCTATCTCATGACTTCAAGCGGGTTGACCTCGACAGATCTCCCATCCGAAAGCGGAGTACTTCCCATTAGGCCAATTTAGAAAACTAAACCCTAGCGGTTTGAGAGAAAATTAGGCTCCCGACTAGTGACCGCTTTTCGTGTCAAAAAAAAGGAGTTATAAATAATAGAAACTTTGCAACAACTAAGAAGAAAAACACTTAGTATGAAGCGACTCAAATAAACATAAGAGCCCCCAAGTGACTTGGGTAAAGTTGACTATATAATGTAAGGTGACATGTAGAAATGCCTTCTAGCGGATTGTAGATCGTTTGTCGTAGCGGACCTTTAAGCTTCAACCTCTGGACCCAATAGTCCGGTGTGTCCGAATACCCTCATGGTTATAAAAACCGGGGCATGCGTGGAGACCAGGCGTAGGGTCATTAATGCTTTATCGGACAAGTGCCCAACTAGTTATGTTATATTACATGGTTAGTAAGAAACATCTTCCGGGAGAATAGTTCCGTTAGGGTTCCATTCCACAGGAGGCATGCCCTAAAGTGCATGTCGGACTGCGAAAAGAGCAGAAAAACATCTGGGGCAGGTAAATAAATAGGTAAGAAATCATCTTTTAGTTCACCGATCAGTATTCCCTTAAAGCGCTAGCTTTCGGCTTCACCGGTCTGAGGTACACATCCGGTGACCAGCGATAACAATGTGAGAGGTGCTCCTTTACAACCTAGCGAACAATCGGGAGCGTGGGGGTAAGCACAGGAGCGAACAACCCAGCTTGGCCAAAACATAAGTCATATCGATGCATGTAATGGTGAATAAAAGGTACATGCGGAAGTGTGACACATGTGTTGGGCATAAAGCCCGTATTAATAAGCACATTAAAGAAGCCCCGAAAGGTATAATGGCGCGGGTAGCGCGTCAAGTGTCAATGCAAACAAAGTTTGGACAAGGAGAAAATTTACAAACAACTTTCTTCCAAAAAGTATAATGCTTGGTCGATCCGAAAACAAGTTAAAATTTAAAACTTTGAGCATGAAGGCAACTTAGCTGGTTAATGTGTTCGGTATTGACTACATGGTCCGAGCTTGGCGGGACAAGGTTCCATCCCCAAGCCGATCCAGGTGGCGGAGCAAAAAGCTCGGCACTCTGAAGTGGTGACATATACGGTCAATGCAGGGGGCGAGTGATGCGAAGTCCCTGCATGGGGTAATGAAGTGTTAATGAAGCCCCGTCCGGCCGAGTGGCGTCAAAGGATATAGTCGGCTGGATCATTTTCTGTGCACAAAAATAGTGCAAACCGGAGATAATAGTAATAATAAAATTAAAAAATTGTTGCATAATAAATAATTTATGCAAAGTGAGTAATAAAAGAAATAGGGCTGGCGCGAAGTCAATGTCGATGCAGGTCGTGGCGTGGTCGATGCCGGCTTGATGAAGCGACCGTGCGGTGATGCGGTATGCCCGCTCCGTGTAATCCGTGGGCGGCGATGTTGGTGATGATTTATCCCAGCGATTCGGACTCTTGTTACGGCTTGCCGAGATGATGATCCGAAGAAGTTGAGCTCGGCTCAACAAAGTGACGATGTGTCTAAGCGCGAGTCGGCGGCCGTGGAGCAATATTGCGGACTGGTTTAACACCAGCATGATGTTGAAGATCATGTTCAAAAGATCTTAAAGTTAGTGGGATGTGTTGGAAACAAAACACAATACCCCATACAAAACTTCCTTCAAAAGGATGTCAAAATCCCGTTCATAAAAAGGACGAACTCGGGTCGGATTCGTTTCGCGCAGAAAACAGACCGAAAAGTGATGCACTAATCGGAAGGTTCCGGAGTTTGGGCGGTCGGATCGAGCTGAAATTTTGAGGGTGGTAGATATAGGAATTCCGCAGCCGATCAGCGGTTGGATCTTCGAAGGAAGTCGAGCTAAACTGGACACCACGCCCTAAACTCGTCCGGATTCTCGTTCAGATTCAATGCGGCTCGGTATATCGGAGATTGCGAAGATTCCTCCATCGAACTCGGCGAAATTTTCCAGGGTTGTTGCAGACTCAATTCCGCACAATTCCACCAAAGCAATCGTTAAAAGCGGCGCTTGATGAGGCGGTGGCGGCGGACACAAGTCTGCCGTCGAGAAAAAAATCACTGATCGCTTGGTGGCGGTGGTGGTGGCGGGATTTAAATGGCGCCCGGTGGCGTCGGCGCTTGGCTGTTTCTTGGAGGGTCATCCTCCGTTGTTCCATCGTCGTTCCCATCTTTTGGGATGTCCATCATATATATGTCATATGACAAGGTGGCCTTCCGATTGCCACTGTAAGCGCTGGGTCTTGTTCGTCTCGACATCGTCATCCATACCGTCGATGTCTTGGTCGTAGTCTAACATGTCGGTTAAATCATCGGCGGTGGCTACAAAGTGGGTGGTGGGTGGGTGTTGAATTTCTTCGTCGTCCGCATCCCAACCTTCCTGTCCGTAGTCGGCCGAGGCTCTCCGGATAAAGAGAGACTTTAGTGAATTCAGGATGCCGCCAAAGGCGAGTCTTGAAAGATGTCTGCGGCGATGAACTACATGACGGCGCCCAATCGGATTCGATTGGCAGAAGCGGAGGTTTGAGTTGGAGAGGAGTCGGCACCACAGGTCGAGGTCTTCGCAAGGACAGGGATGGAGTTCGGCTCAATCACCGTAGAGATTGTAGCCCCGGTGGTGTCAACCACTGCGTCCTCGTCGAGAATCCGGCTCCGGATTAAGGGTCGGGCGGATGCGGTCGCGGCCTCAGGCCTTTTTTCTGCGAGCTAGATCATGCACATCGAGAGCAGTCGGTGGCGGCAGCTGCGGCTCGAATCCGTCGAAGATCAAGTCTCCGCGGATATCGGCCGTATAGTTTAAACTTCAAATCTGACACGATGGCGGGCGTAGCTTTCGATCTGCTCGGATGGCCAAGCGAATTGGCCCGGATGCAAAGCCGCCGAACACGAAGATCTGTCCGGGAGAAAAGTCTCACCACTGGACGGCGTCGTTGTTGATGATCGTAGGAGCCATCGGGACTATCGGTGGCGACACGGAGGAACTCTCAATGAAAGCACCAATGTCGGTGTCAAAACGGCGGATCTCGGGTAGGGGTCCCGAGGCTGTGCGTCTAAGCGGATGGTAACGAGGAGACAAGGGACCTGACGTTTCTACCGAGTTTGGGCCCTCTCGATGGAGGTAATACCCTACTCCTGCTTGATTAATATTGATGATATGGCTAGTACAAGAGTAGATCTACCACGAGATCAAGGAGGCTAAACCCTAGAAGCTAGCCTATGGTATGATTGTTGTATATTGTATATCTATCGACTAGCCTGGCCTCGGTTTATATAATGCACCAGAGGCCTAGGATAACAAGAGTGTTGGAAATATGCCCTAGAGGCAATAATAAAAGCATTATTATTATATTTCCTTGTTCATGATAATTGTATTTTATTCATGCTATAAATGTATTATCCGAAAATCGTAATACACGTGTGAATACATAGACTGTCGTCCTAGTAAGCCTCTAGTTGACTAGCTCGTTGGTTGTGAGATAGTCATGGTTTCGACTATGGACATCGGATGTCATTGACAGCGGGATCACGTCATTAGGAGAATGGCGTGATGGACAAGACAATCCTAAGCATAGCACAAAGATCGTGTAGTTCGTTTTGCTAGAGCTTTTCCAATGTCAAGTATCTCTTCCTTAGACCATGAGATCGTGTAACTCCGGATACCGTAGGAATGCTTTGGGTGTACCAAGCGTCCTGGCGTGGCTGGGTGACTATAAAGGTGCACTACAGGTATCTCGAAAGTGTCATTGGGTTGACACGGATCGAGGCGAGGATTTGTCACTCCGTATGGCGGAGAGGTATCCTGGGGCCAACTCGGTAGTGCATCATCATAATGAGCTCAAAGTGATCAAGTTAATGGTCACGGGATCATGCATTCTGATGCGAGTAAAGTGACTTGCGATAGCGAGACTGAGCGAGGTATTGGGATACCGACGATCGAGTCTCGGGCAAGTAACATACCGTCTAACAAAGGGAATAGTATCTGGGGTTGCTTGAATCCTCGACATCGTGGTTCATCCGATGACATCATCGAGGAGCATGTAGGAGCCAACATGGGTATCCAGATCCGCTGTTGGTTATTGACACGAGGCGTCTCGGTCATGTCGCATGTCTCCCGAACCGTAGGGTCTACACATAAGGTTCGGTGGCGCTAGGGTTATTAGGAAGACTTGTATGTGATTACGAATGTTGTTGAGTCCGGATGAGATCCGGACGTCACGAGGAGTTCGGAAGGTCGGAGGTAAGATTTATATATGGGAAGTTGTCAAGCGGACACGGAAAAGTTTGGTCATATCGGTATTGTGGAGGGCCAGGAAGGTTCGGAGGACCACGGGAGGCCACCTCTCGGGGGGCCACTGGGCTGCGTGGGAGGCAGCCAGCCCCTGGTGGGCTGGGCGCACCCCTCCCTTGGGCCCATCGCCTAGGGTTGAGGGAACCCTAAGGCGCCCCCCTTGCAGGGGCAAGCCCCCCCCCTTAACCGCCGCCCCCCCTCTAGATGCATCTAGAGGGGGGCCCCCTCCTCCTTCCCCTATAAATAGAGGGGTGAGGGAGGCTGCATACACAACAGGCGCAGCCCTCCCTCCCAACACCTCTCCTCCTCCAGCGTGCGCTTGGCGAAGCCCTGGGGGGCTGTCCTCCATCATCATCACGCCGTCGTGCTGCTGTTGGAGCCATCTTCCTCAACCTCTCCTTCCTCCTTGCTGGATCAAGGCGGAGGCGTTGCCCGTCCGTCACGTGTGTTGAGCAGCGGAGGTGTTGTCCGTTCAGCACTTGGTCATCGGTGGTCCGAGTGCGACTCCATCATCACCATCCCTCGAAAGCTTCCTTACGCGATCTACAAGTGGTATGTAGATGCAAACTCACTCCCTTGACTCGTTGCTTAGATGAACTCATAGATGGATCTTGGTGAAACCGTAGGAAAATTTTAATTTTCTAGCGTTCTAACAGTGGCATCATGAGCTAGGTCTATCGTGAGTTCTCTATTGCAGTAGAACACAATTTTGTTGTGGGCGTAGATCTTGTCAACTTGCTTGCCGCTACTAGTCTTATCTTGCTTCCACGGTATTGTGGGATGAAGCGGCCGGACCAACCTTACGTGCGCTTCGTGAGACCGGTTCCACCGACTAACATGCACTAGTTGCATAAGGTGGCTAGCGGGTGTCTGTCTCTCCACTTTAGTTGGGCGGATTCGATGAAAAGGGTCCTTATGAAGGGTAAATAGAAGTTGACAAAATCACGTTGTGGTTATTAAGTAGGTAAGAAAATGTTCTTGCTAGAACCCAATTGCAGCCACGTAAAACATGCAACAACAATTAGAGGGCGTCTAACTTGTTTTTGCAGCAATTGTCATGTGATGTGATATGGCCAAGTTGTGATGAATGATGAATGACATATTGTGATGTATGAGATCATGTTCTTGTAATAGGAATCACGACTTGCATGTCGATGAGTATGACAACGGCGAGAACCATAGGAGTTGTCTTTATTTTGTATGACCTGCGTGTCATTGAAGAGCGCCATGTAAATTACTTTACTTTATTGCTAAGCGCGTTAGCCATAGAAGTAGAAGTAGTCGTTGGCGTGACAACTTCATGGAGGCACAATGATGGAGATCATGGTGTCATGCGGTGACAAGATGATCATGGAGCCCGAAGATGGAGATCAATGGAGCTATATGATATTGGCCATATCATGTCACTACTATATAATTGCATGTGATGTTTATTATGTTTATGCATCTTGTTTACTTAGAACGACGGTAGTAAATAAGATGATCCTTAACAATTTCAAGAAGTGTTCTCCCCTAAGCGTGCACCGTTGCTAAAGTTAAGTAAACTTCTAAGCACCACGTGATGATCGGGTGTGATGGATTCTTACGTTCACATACAGCGGGTGTAAGACAGATTTACACGCAAAACACTTAGGGTTAACCAGCGAGCCTAGCATGTACAGACATGGCCTCGGAACACGGAGACCGAAAGGTCGAACATGAGTCGTATGGAAGATCGATCAACATGAGAATGTTCACCGGCGATGACTAGTCCGTCTCACGTGATGATCGGACCACGGCCTAGTCGACTCGGATCGTGTAACACTTAGATGACTAGAGGATGTCTAATCTGGTGGGAGTTCATTTAAATAATTTGATTATATGAACTTAATTATCATGAACTTAGTCTAAAACTTTTGCATAATATGTCTTGTAGATCAAATGGCCAGCGCTCATGTCAACTTGAACTTCAGCGTTCCTAGAAAACCAAGCTGAAAGATGGCGGCAGCAACTATCGGATGGGTCGGAACTTGAGATCATCCTCATAGCTGCGAGGAAACAATATGTCCTAGAAGGACCGCTAGGTGGCGCTCCGTCCTAGAGAACCAAGACATTATGAATGCTTGGCAGTCTCGTCTTGATGATTACTCCCTCGTTCGATGCGGCATGCTTTGACTTAGAACCGGGGCTCCAAAAGCGTTTTGAGCATCACGGAGCATATGAGATGTTCGAGGAGCTGAAACTAGTTTTCAAGCTCACGCCGGGTCGAGAGATATGACATCTCCGACAAGTTCTATAGTTGTAAGATGGAGGAAAATAGTTACGTCGGTGAGCACATACTCAAGATATGCAGGTTGCACAACCGTATGACCAGCTGAATATTAACCTCCCGATGAGGTGGTCATTGACAGAATCCTTGATCGCTCCCACCAAGCTACAAGAGCTTTGTGATGAACTACAATATCAGGGGATGGTAAAGACCATTCTGAAGTATTCTCTATCTGAAAGTCGAGAGGTTGAAATCAGAAAGAACATCAAGTGTTGATGGTCAATAAGACCACTAAGTTCAAGAAGGGCAAGGGCAAGAAGAACTTCAAGAAGGGCGACAAGGAGGTTGCGCGCCCGGTAAACAAGTTGCGGGAAGAAGTCAAAGAATGGACCCAAGCACGAGGGTGAGTGCTTTTATTGCAAGGGAAGGGTCCTTTGAGCGGAACTGCCCCAAATACTTAGCGGATAAGAAGGCCGGCAACACCAAAGGTATATTTGATATACATGTAATTGATGTGTACCTTACGATTACTCGTAGTAACTCCTGGTATTTGATACGGTGTCGTTGCTCATATTTGTAACTCACGGCAGGAGCTGCGGAATAAGCGGAGGCTGGCGAAGGGCGAGGTGACGATCTGGCGTCGGGAATGGTTCAGTCGATGTGATCGCCGTCGACACGCTACCTCTTCATTTACCTCGAGATTAGTTTGAACCTTAATAATTGTTATTTGGTGCCAAGTTTGAGCATGAACATTGTATCTGGATCTCGTTTGATCTGAGATGGCTACTCATTTAAATCCGAGAATAATGGTTGTTCTATTTATATGAGAGACATGTTTTATGGTCATGCTCCGATGGTCGATGGTTTATTCTTAATGAATCTCGGCGTAATGTTACACATATTCATAGCGTGAATACCAAAAGATGTAAAGTTGATAACGATAGTCCCACATACTTGTGTACTGCCGCCTTGGTCACATTGGTGTCAAGCGCATGAAGAAGCTCCATCTGATGGACTTTTAGAGTCTCGATTATGAATCATTTGACACATACGAACCATGCCTCATGGGAAAAATGACCAAGACTCCGTTCTCGGAACAATGGGCGAGCAACCAACTTGTTGGAAATCATACATACCGATGTATGCGGTCCAATGAGTGTTGAGGCTCATGGAGGATATCGTTATGTTCTCACTCTCACGGATGACTTGAGTAGATATGGGTATGTCTACTTGATGAAACACAAATCGAGACCTTTGAAAAGTTCAAGGAATTTCAGAATGAAGTAGAGAATCAACGTGACGAAAGATAAAATTCTTCGATCGGATCGTGGAGGAGAATATTTAAGTCACGAATTTGGTACACACTTAAGAAAATGTGGAATCGTTTCACAACTCACGCCGCTGGAACACCTCGGTAATGCGGTGTGTCGAGCGTCGTGTCGCACTCTATTGGATATGGTGCGGTCTATGATGTCTCTTACCGATTTACCGCTATCATTTTGGGGATCGCTCTAGAGACAGCTACATTCACTTTAAATAGGGCACCGTCTAAATCCGTTGAGGCGACACCGTATGAATTATGGTTTGGGAAGAAACCTAAGCTGTTGTTTCTAAAAGTTTGGGGATGCGATGCTTATGTCAAGAAACTTCAACTGGCTTCGAACCCAAGTCGGAAAAATCGTCTTCATAGGATACCCTAAAGAAACCATTGGGTATACCTTCTACTTAAGATCCGAGGCAAGATCTTTGTTGCCAAACGGATCCTTTACGGAAAAAGTTTCTCTCGAAAGAAGTAAGTGGGAGGAAAGTAGAACTTCGATGAAGTACTACCTCTTGAGCAGGATAGTAGTGCAGCTCGGGAAAATGTTCTGTGATGCCTACACCCTTGAAGAGGAAAATAATGATGATGATCAAGGTACTTGGATCAAGTTGCTCTTGAACCCGTGGGTCCACAAGGACACGTTCCGCACCCAGTGAATGCAGCAACCTGTCCTTGAAATCATGTTGTTAAACAACGGTGAACCATCGAACTATGAAGAAGCGATGGCGGGCCCAGATTCCAACAAATGGCTAGAAGCCATGAAATCCGAGATAGAATCCATGTATGAAAACAAAGTATGGACTTTGGTGACTTGCCGATGATCGTGACGATAGAAAACAAATGGATCTTTAAGAAGAAGATGAATGGCGGATGGTAATGTCACCATCTATAAAGCTCGACTTGTCACTAAGGGTTATCGGCAAGTTCAAGGGATTGACTCGATGAGACTTTCTCTCCGTAGTGAAGCTTAAGTCCGTCCGAATCATGTTAGCAATTGCGCATACTATGATTATGAGATATGGCGGATGGGCGTCAAAACAGCGTTCCTTAACGGTTATCTTAAGGAAGAGCTGTATATGATGCAGCGGAAGGTTTTGTCGATCCTAAAACGCTAACAAAGTATGCAAGCTCCAGCGATCCATTTATGGGCTGGTGCAAGCATCTCGGAGTTGGAACATTCGCTTTGATGAGATGATCAAAGCGTTTGGGTTATCTTGAGACTTATGGAGAAGCCTGCGTTTACAAGAAAGTGAGTGGGAGCTCTGTAGCATTTCTCATATTATATGTAGATGACATACTTTTGATGGGAAATGATATAGAATTCTTGGACAACATTAAGGCCTACTTGAATAAATGTTTTTCAATGAAGGACCTTGGAGAAGCTGCTTATATATTAGGCATCAAGATCTATAGAGATAGATCGAGGCGCCTCATAGGTCTTCACAAAGCACATACCTTGATAAGATTTTGAAGAAGTTCAAAATGGATCAGTCAAGAAGGGGTTCTTGCACTGTATTGCAAGGTGTGAGATTGAGCTCAGCTCAATGCCCGACCACGACAAAAGATAAAGAAGAGATGAGTGTCATCCCTATGCTTCAGCCATAGGATCTATTATGTATGCCATCTTGTGTACGGACCTGATGTAAACCTTGCCGTAAGTTTGGTAGGAAGGTACCAAAGTAATCCCGGCAAGGAACACTGGACAGCGGTCAAGAATATCTGAAGTACACGAAAGGACAAAGGACATGTTTCTCATTTATGGAGGTGACGAAGAGCTAAATCGTAAAGGGTTCGTCGATGCTAGCCGACACAGATCTGAATGACTCTAAGTCACAAACCGGATCGTGTACATGTTGAATGGTGGAAGCGATAAGATGGTGCGGCTGCAAGCGGAAGCGTCGTGGCGGGATCTACATGTGAGCGGAGTACATGGCAGCCTCGGAGGCAGCGCATGAAGCAATATGGATGAAGGAGTTCATCACCGACCTAGAGTCATACCCAATGCGTCGGGGCCGATCAAACTCTTACTGTGACAACACTGGAGCTATTGCACTTGCCAAGGGCCCAGGTTTCACAGGAAGACCGAGCACATCAGCGTCGCTTCAAATCCATCCGTGAAAATGTTCAAGATGGAGACATAGAAATTTGTAAAGTGCATACGGATCTGAATGTCATGAGATCCGTTGACTAAACTTCTCTTCCATGGGCAAAACATGATCAACACGAGAACTCTATGGGTGTTCGATTCATCACAATGTAACTAGATTATTGACTCTAGTGCAAGTGGGAGACTATTGGAAATATGCCCTAGAGGCAATAATAAAAGCATTATTATTATATTTCCTTGTTCATGATAATTGTCTTTTATTCATGCTATAAGCTGTATTATCAGGAAATCGTAATACGTGTGAATACATAGACTACAATCGTCCCTAGTAAGCCTCTAGTTGACTAGCTCGTTGGTTGACGAGATAGTCATGGTTTCGACTATGGACATCGGATGTCATTGACAGCGGGATCACGTCATTAGGAGAATGGCGTGATGGACAAGACAATCCTAAGCATAGCACAAAGATCGTGTAGTTCGTTTTGCTAGAGCTTTTCCAATGTCAAGTATCTCTTCCTTAGACCATGAGATCGTGTAACTCCGGATACCGTAGGAATGCTTTGGATGTACCAAAGCGTCTGGCGTAAGCTGGGTGACTATAAAGGTGCACTACAGGTATCTCGAAAGTGTACATTGGGTTGACACGGATCGAGGCGAGGATTTGTCACTTCATATGGCGGAGAGGTATCCTTGGGCCCTCGGTAGTGCATCATCATAATGAGCTCAAAGTGATCAAGTGTCTGGTCACGGGATCATGCATTCTGTCTGAGTAAAGTGACTTGCGGTGCTTGAGACTGAGCGAGGTATTGGGATACCGACGATCGAGTCTCGGGCAAGTAACTATACCGTCTAACAAAGGGAATAGTATCTGAGGTTGCTTGAATCCTCGACATCGTGGTTCATCCGATGACATCATCGAGGAGCATGTAGGAGCCAACATGGGTATCGAGATCCGCTGTTGGTTATTGACACGAGGCGTCTCGGTCATGTCGCATGTCTCCCGAACCGTAGGGTCTACATAAGGTTCGGTGGCGCTAGGGTTATTAGGAAGACTTGTATGTGATTACGAATGTTGTTGAGTCCCATGAGATCCGGACATCACGCGGAGTTCGGAAGGTCGGAGGTAAAGATTTATATATGGGAAGTTGTCAAGCGGACAGGAAAAGTTTGGGTCATATCGGTATTGTGGAGGGCCACGGAAGGTTAGGAGGACCACGGGAGGGCCACCCCTCGAGGGGCCACTGGGCTGCGTGGGAGGCAGCCAGCCCTGGTGGGCTGGGCGCACCCCTCCCTTGGGCCCATCGCCTAGGGTTGAGGGAACCCTAAGGCGCGCCCCCTTGGCAGGGCAAGCCCCCTCCCTTGGCCGCCCCCCCCCTCTAGATGCATCTAGAGGGCCCCTCCTCCTTCCCCTATAAATAGAGGGGTGAGGGAGGGCTGCATACACAACAGGCGCAGCCCTCCCTCCCAACACCTCTCCTCCTTCGCGTGCGCTTGGCGAAGCCTGTGGGGGCTGTCACTCCATCATCATCCCCGTCGTGCTGCTATTGGAGCCATCTTCCTCAACCTCTCCTGCCTCCTTGCTGGATCAAGGCGGAGGAGGCGTTGCCCGTACCTTCACGTGTGTTGAGAGCGGAGGTGCTGTCCGTTCAGCACTTGGTCATCGGTGGTCGATGCGACTCCATCATCACCATCCCCTCGAAAGCTTCGGACGCGATCTATCGTAGTATAGGGGATCTATCGTGGGGATCTATCGTAATCCTTCGATAAGTAAGAGTGTCGAACCTTGAGGAAGCGAAGGAAATGATAAGCGGTTTTCAGCAAGGTATTCTCTGCGAGTACTGAAATAAGTGGAAACAGATAGTTTTGTGATAAGGTAAATTGTAACGAGCAACAAGTAACAAAAGTAAATAAGGTGCAGCAAGGTGACCCAATCCTTTTTGTAGCAAAGGACAAGCCTGAACAAACTCTTATAATAGGAAAAGCGCTCCCTAGGACACATGGGAATATCGTCAAGCTAGTTTTCATCACGTTCATATGATTCACGTTCGGTACTTTGATAATTTGATATGTGGGTGGACCGGTGCTTGGGTGCTATTCTTACTTGAACAAACATCCCACTTATGATTAACCTCTATTGCAAGCATCCGCAACTACAACAAAAGTATTAAGGTAAACCTAACCATAGCATGAAACATATGGATCCAAATCAGCCCCTTACGAAGCAACGCATAAACTAGGGTTTAAGCTTCTGTCACTCTAGCAACCCATTGTCTACTTATTACTTCCCAATGCCTTCCTCTAGGCCCAAATAATGGTGAAGTGTTATGTAGTCAACGTTCACATAACACCACTAGAGGCTAGACAACATACATCTCATCAAAATATCGAACGAATACCAAATTTCACATGACTACTAATAGCAAGACTTCTCCCTTGTCCTCAGGAATGAACGTAACTAATCACAAAGCATATTCATGTTCATAATCAGAGGGGTAATAATAAGCATAAAGGATCTGAACATATGATCTTCCACCAAGTAAACCAACTAGCATCAACTACAAGGAGTAATCAACACTACTAGCAACCTACAAGCACCAATCCCGGACTTGGAGACAAGAATTGGATACAAGAGATGAACTAGGGTTTGGAGATGAGATGGTGCTGGTGAAGATGTTGATGGAGATTGCCCTCTTCCGATGAGAGGAGCGTTGGTGATGATGATGTGATGATTTCCCCTTGTCGATTGTCAAAACGGCGGATCTTGAGTAGGGGTCTGAACTGTGCGTCTAAGGCGGATGGTAACAGGAGGCGGGGACACGATGTTTACCCAGGTTTGGGCCCTCTCTATGGAGGTAATACCCTACTTCTGCTTGATTGATCTTGATGATATGAGTATTGCAAGAGTTGATCTACCACGAGATCGGAGAGGCTAAACCCTAGAAGTTAGCCTATGGTATGATTGTTGTATATCTATCGACTAACTTTGGCCTCGGTTTATATAATGTACGAGAGGCCTAGGATAACAAGTCCTAACCCGAATATGCGGTGGGGAGGAGTCCTTGTCTTGATCGCCAAGTCTTGTGGAATCTTCCTTGTATCGGCAAGCTGTGGGGATGGCCCATGAGTATCTGACCATGGGGATCCTCGGCCCAATCAAGCGATCGGGAGGCGGCGTGGTGAGTACCCCTAGTCGAGGACACCGTCGATAGCCCCTGAACGGTCTTCAAGTTGGGGCGCTCCTCGATTCTTCGAACTGTTCTTCATCTTGATTCGTCGGTCTTCAAAACTGGTTCAACAAATCTTCTCATCTTGATCTTGAGGATCGCCTAAGTGCATCTGAAGAGTTTACGTTGGGTATCCGAGGAGCCTTTAAGTTTCGGCCTTTATCAATGCCTTGTTATTTTATGCCATGCCTCGGGTTTGAAGTTAATCCGGGGCGGTGTCCTCTTCGTCAGAGCTCTAACGCGGACTGCATTGAGTATCTTTTTAGCGAGCACCAGCAGACTGCTTCCAGCTCTATCGCGGACTATGTATCCGAGCTCCAGCAGACGGTATCCGAGCTCAACGCGGACTATGTGCCCGAGCTCAACGCCGGACTGTGTCCGAGGTGTAAGTAAATCACCTTGGTTCAAAAGTTTGAAGGAGTTTAGCGAGCTTAATGCGGAAATGCCCTCTATGGAGCCGACCACTAGCGCCCGAGCTTAATGCGGACTGCTTCGGTGGTGCACCACCCGAATGTGGGCGATTTTTATCAATATTTTTATTGGTGCAATTTATTCTCTGCCAAGATACATAGCGATAGCCCTCATGGTGGGTATCGGTCTAAAACCGAGATGCACATGAAGGATGACATAAGACCGCTGATCCCGTAGCTGCTGAGACTCAGGTTGATTTGCAAAATTGGTGCGAGGATCAAGTCCTAGCTTCGGCGAAATACCGGGACACAAAAGCGGCGTGCTCGATCTTGAGACTCGGGTTGGGTGCTGCCGACCAACGAGGATCAAAATCTCCTCGAGCTGTATTGCATAAAATTTTACGCATAGAGCAGGCAATGCAGTAGCCCCGAGACCTTTGGTCGGTGGCAACACGGATCGAGGATTGATGTGCCTTTAATTTTTGTAAATAATAAGCCCGAAGTACTTTATATGTAATGACTCAATGTATCCAAGTACTTTATTTCATTAATGCTCGGATCCGCATTGTACAAAACTTTGTTGACCGACCATCGGCTTCAACCTCCTCGGCGATGGCGAGGAGTGTTTATCCTCTTGTATAAAGCCTTTATAAGGGCAAATATTTCGACAAACAAGGCAATCTGGCCATACGGTTTTATAAACAAAGATATCTGTGAGAGAGATATGTTATATTCTTGTTTTTATGAAGAAATGTCTTCCAAAGAAAATAGTCCCGCTATCGTTCCTTTCTTTGGGTTGTCATGCTAAGCATGATCATGAAACCTCAGCTCCTATGTAAGAACAAAATATTGAGGATTTAGTTTGGGAGGTCGATTACTAGCCCCGGTAGTGTTGGCGACGATCGAGGTCAAGCCGGAAACACTTGACCAATGTTATGAATGGCTGTCATTTAATATAGTCATCGGATCGTGACCAGTTTACACCTATTGTGACGATCGGTTTTGGCTTTCTCCTTTGAGGTGCTTGACCATGCAGTTGGAAGCACAATCGTGATGCTTCTCCTTTGCACACCTAGCGAACAAAGCGAGCGTAGGAGGCAAGCGGGGAGGCAGGCGACCCAACTATTGACCAAAGACACAATTGAAACTGATGCATATATAGCAATATCCGAGAATGTTTTGCGAATCTCTAAAGGTGTCGGCGTTGCCTGCGAGACTTGTGCTGAAAACACACAAATAGTTTAAAAGTGACAAAAGCTTGGAAAACCAAAAAGCGTCGGTAAAAACATGACATCGAACAGGATCAAGTGTTCGGTGCCAATCCGAAAATTGGACTTTAGAAAAAAAAATTGCTTGTGCGTGCTTTAACATGACACATCCTATCTCAAGACTTCAAGCGGGTCAGCCTCGACTTGGTCTCCCATCCGAAGGCGGAGTACTTCTCATTAGGCCAGTTTAGAAAACTAAACTCTAGCGGTTTTGAGAGAAATTAGGCTCCCGGCTAGTGACGCACACTCGTGTCGAAAAAAGAGTGATAAATAATAATAAAAACTCTGCAGCGACTAAGAAGAAAAACAATTATTATAATACGGCTCAAATAAACATAAGAGCCCCGGTGACTTAGGTAAAGAATGATTGTATGCGAAGTACTTATATCATATCTATGTTCAACGAACTTTAAGCGTCTTAACCGACCGTCGGCTTCTCCCTCTTGGTCAAGGACGAAAAGTGTTATGTACTCCATCATCGAGAATATCGGCGGTGTTTTAATAACCAGGAAATCAGGTCATAAGGCATAATGAGAAAAAGCGTGCTCGGGAACTTATGCTATATTCTTGATAAAGTGTAAGAAGCATCTTGAAGAAAATAGTACCCCACGATACCTTTCTTGGTGCTCATTATTAACATGAGACTTGTGCAATAGATTTTTGTACTCATGAGTTCCGTTGTGTGCCGACCATTATTGAAAACAGTAAAGGCGCTAGCTTCGGCTTCACCAGTCGAGGTCCGGCTCGGGTGACCCGATCGTGACAATCGAGAGGTGCTCCTTTACTCCCTAGCCGAACAATCGGGAGCGTGGGGGTAAACATAGGAGCAAGGCAACCCAGCTTGCAAATCACTTAAGTCAATATGGTGCATATTGTGGCGTAATACGAACAAGGAGCGAAGCCGTACAAGTATAATCATGTGCAAGAGGAAAAAGCTTCATGAAGGAAGCCCCCAAATAAGCAGAATTATTTGAATTTCGCGTCACAAACAAAGTTTGGACAAGGAAAAATTTTACAAACAACTTTTCCCAAAAAGTATAGCGCTTGGTCGAGCTGAACACAAGTTAAAAATTTGAAATTTTGAGCATGAAGGCAACTTAGCTGGTTAATGTGTTCGGTATTGACGGTGATCCGAGCTTGATCGCGGGACAAGGTTCCATCCCCAAGCCGATCCAGGTGGCGGAGCAAAAGCTCGGCACTCGAAGTGATGACATAGCACGGTCAATGCGGGACCGAAGAGTGATGCGAAGTCCCTGCATGGGGTAATGAAGTGTTAATGAAGCCCCGTCCAGCGAGGTGGCGTAAAGGATATAGTCCGGTGGATCATTTTCTAATGCACAAAAATAGTGCAAACCGGAGATAATAGTAATAATGATAATTAAAAAAATCGTTGCATAATAAATAATTTATGCAAAGTGAGTAAGAAAAGAAATATGGCTGGCGCGAAGTCAATGTCGATGCAGGCGTCGGCGTGATCTTGATAAAGGCGTGCAAAGCCTGAATTCACAGGTCGGTCGAGCTCGGATCGGCGTTAGCGGACTATGTCTGAAGCTGGCCGAACCACCATCATTGTCGTTAATCGTACCATTTGATAGACACTGTGTACATATGATGGACAAACCCGAGTAATAATTTCTTGGGAAAAAGAACCCAAACAAGCAAAAAATCTGGGATTAATAGCACCTGGTTTATTTGTTGTAGCAATCCGAAGGAAGGTGATTCCCAAAATTGAGACTCGATCCGCACCCATTGCACGATGGGCGATAAAAGCGATAGCATGGCAATCTTGGCAAAGGTTGGCTCGCCGAGGCAAAGCCCTCGGTCCAGCTAACGTGGAGCTGGTCATTTGGCGATGCGAACTGTCAGGAGTAGGTTGATGAAGAGATGGCGAAGCCCCCGGTCCCGCCGAGATGTCGAAGTGGGTCGGTGTGATGGACACCAGCTTGAAGAAGCAATAGTGCGGCCCTACCGATGTAGGTCGTGACGTGGTCGATGCCGGCTTGATGAAGGGACCGTGCGGCGATGCGGTATGCCCGCTCCGTGTAATCCGTGGGCGGCGATGTTGGTGATGATTTATCGCCCGCGATGCGGACTCTTGTTGACTTGCGAGATGATCATCCGAAGAAGTTGAGATCGGCTCAACAAAGTAGCGATGTGTCTAAGCGCGGTCGGCAGCCATGGAGCAATATTGCGGACTGGTTTGACACCGACATGATATTGAAGATCATGTTCAAAAGATTTTAAAGTTAGTGGGATGTATTCGGAACAAAAACAATGCCCCATACAAAACTTCCTTCAAAAGGGCGTCTGAAATCCCGTTAAGTAAAAAGGGCGAACTTCGGGTCGGTTGTTTTGCGCTTGAAAACAGATCCGAAAAGTGATGCACTAATCGGAAGGTTCCGGAGTTTGGGCGGTCGGATCGAGCTGAAATTTTGAGGGTGGTAGATATAGGAATTCTGCAGCGATCAGCGGTTGGATCTTTCAAAGGAAGTCGAGCTAGAAGCTGGACACCACGCCCTAAACTCGTCCAGATTCTCGTCCAGATTCAATGCGGCTCGGTATATCGGAGATTGCGGAAATTCCTCCATCGAACTCGACGAAATTTTCAGGGTTGTTGTAGACTCAATTCCGCACAATTCCACCGAAGCAATCGCTAAAATGGCGCTTGAGGATGCGGTGGCGGCGGACACAAGTCCGCCGTCCAGAAAAACAGTACGGTCGCCCGAGGGTAATGTTGACGTTGAGCCCCTGGGCTCCCTGGATGATTCCTCCATGATCTTGATAGAGATCGGAGTTGATGTTGATGAAGGCCCTCATCCGAACATGACGATCGAAGGTAGGCGTAGTCCTTGGTGAACCAAGGTGACGGTCGGTGATGATGAAGATGCGAAATCGCGATTGATCTGTGAGCGAGCCATCGACCTTTGCCGAACACTGCGGAACTCTCAATGAAAGCACCAATGTCGGTGTCAAAACCGGCGGATCTCGGGTAGGGGTCCTGAATTGTGCGTCTAAAGGCGGATGGTAACAGGAGGCGGGGACACGATGTTTACCGGTTGGGCCCTCTCTATGGAGGTAATACCCTACTTCACCTTGATTGATCTTGATGATATGAGTATTACAAGAGTTGATCTACCACGAGATCGAGAGAGGCTAAACCTAGAAGTTAGCCTATGGTATGATTTTTGTATATATATCGACTAGCTTTGGCCTCGGTTTATATAATGTACGGAGGCCTAGGATAACAAAGTCCTAACCGAATCGCCGGTGGGGAGAGTCCTTGTCTTGATCGCCAAGTCTTGTGGAATCTTCCTTGTATCGGCAAGCTGTAGGACTGGCCCATGAGTATCTGACCATGGGGATCCTCGGCCCAATCAAGCTGATCGAGAGGCGGCGTGGTGAGTACCCCTAGTCGAGGACACGTCACCCCTCCGGAGAAAGTGTCCCCGGCAGAACAACTCCATGGGAGCCTAGATTAGTTCCATGAGTTCCGCCTCGTGGCGTGAGTCTCGTCGAAGGTTGCTTCTAATTTTTTCTCATCGAAAGACTTCATATAGGAGAAGATGGGCATCGGAGAGCCACCGAGGGGGCCCATGAGGTAGAGGCGCGCCCGGGGAGGCGCCCACCCTCATGAGCGGGTGTGGGCCCCGGCCTTCATCTTTGGTGACGATTTTCTATATTTATTTTAAGATATTACATGGAGTTTCACGACTTTTGGAGTTACAAAGAATAGGTCTCTAATATTTGCTCCTTTTCCAGCCGAAATTCCGGTGCGGCATTCTCCTCTCCATGTAAACCTTGTAAAATAAGAAAGAATAGCCATAAGTATTGTGACATAGCATTGAAATAACAGCCCATAATGTGATAAATATCGATATAAAAGCATGATGCAAAATGGACGTATCACAGGTGTGATCTCACGAACAATGTCCGGCCGGCGAGAGCTAAATCATGCTCGTCGTGATCGTGCGGTGCACGACATGGGCTCGAATCCGTGAAGATCAAATCTTAGCGGATGTAAACAATGTAGTTCAAGTTTACGAACGACACGGTGGCGAGGCATAGCTCTCAATCTGCTCCAAATGGCCAAGTGAGTTAGCCCATGATGCGAAGCTGCGAATATGAAGATCTGTCGGGAGGAAAACCTCACCCTAGACCGCGCCGTTACCGATGATCGAAGAGCCATCAAGCCTTATGGTGGCGACGCGATGGAACTCCCAATGAAAGCACCAATGTCGATTGTCAAAATCGGCGGATCTCGGGTAGGGGTCCCGAGCTGTGCGTCTAAGGCGGATGGTAACAGGGAGGCGGGGACACGATGTTTACCAGGCTCGGGCCCTCTCAATGGAGTAATACCCTACTTCACCTTGATTGATCTTGATGATATGAGTATTACAAGAGTTGATCTACCACGAGATCGTAGAGGCTAAACCTAGAAGCTAGCCTATGGTCGATTGTTGTTGTCCCTCGGACTAAACCCTCCGGTTTATATAGACACGGAGGGCTAGGGTTACAGTCGGTTACAAGGAGGAGATCTACATATCCGTCTTGCCAAGCTTGCCTTCACGCCAAGGAGAGTCCCATCCGGACACGGGGCGAAGTCTTCAATCTTGTATCTTCATAGTCAACAGTCCGGCTGTCCGAGACCCCTAATCCAGGACTCCCTCAGCTACATCGACTCGTGTGTCGCCGCTGTATCGCCCCGCCAGCCGTAGTGCCGTAATCGCGCAGTCCCTTGCCGCCGCCCGAGCCGTCCCGTGGCTGCACCGACTTCATGAACCGCCGTTGAGTCGCCCCTTCGGACCGCAGCGTCGCGACCCGCGGTCCCTGTCGTCGCCCCGACCCGCCTACCTCCGTTGTGTTGCCCCTTCGGGCTATAGCGCCGCGGCCCATGGTCCACTCCGCCGTCACAGCGCGTCGACCTCCCGTGGTATGCGCTGTGCCGTCTCCTTAACGCGAGAGCGCCACCGTCCGCGCCGGTCTTCATCATGTTGTCAGGGTTCTTCGCCTACTTCGAGCATTGTCGCCGCACTCCTAACCTAGCCGCCGTCAGGCCGCCGCCGCCGTCTTCTTTGGCCGTCGCCGCTATCTTCGTAGCCGCCGCCGCCCGTCCACCCCCTTCGTCTTCGTCCAAGCACCAGCCCGTTGCCAGCGTCGCCGTCATCTACCCCGACCACTTCGTCTACTCCGACCATCGTTGGTGACATCGGCCCCGCGCCGATGGACGAGCAATCGTCGTAAAGTTCTTCTTTGCTGGCCCCTCCGACTTCTCCGACATGGCGTACACCTCATGCAGGTCCCTCGTCTACGCATGCCCGGTGCTCGCAACACCAATGTGTGCCTTCATCACAGCGTGTCCCGAGCTTGGCAAGCCTGATGCGGTAACCGTCAACCGTCTTCGTCCATCTACGCATGCCCGGTGCTGGCAACACCGGTGCGTGCCTTCGTCCATGATGTGTCCCCGGGCTTGGCAAACCCGTCGCGACGCGTCGTCAACGACATCTCCTTTCCGACGCACCACTACTTCGACACCACTGCGCCCATGCTAACTCGGCGCCCCCTTGCGCCCATGGCTCCACGATGACATCCTCGACACCGTCTCCCCGACTCGACATCGACCACGGCATTCTTCGCACGACTACCTCGACCACGGCTACACCACCCTGCGCTCTCGGCTACATCGACATCGGCACAAAGGGTTATCATCCGCTTGAGCAACTCGTTGGCTTCCACTACAGTCAACGCATCCACAACGCGACACCGTCCATGATGCTCCCGCTAGGACTGCGGGGGGATGTTAGTCCGTCGGCTACTATTCTCTCCAGTCTGACCGTCCGCGTCGCTCTGGTGTTATAGCGCTACCGCTTCTGACTGCGGGGATGTTCTGAATATATTTGGGTTACATATGTTTGGTAGTCCAGGATTTGTAATCCGTCTCCTACCTTATATCTAGGAGAGGCGTCTTGCCCTCCAAGCCTTGTACTCAATATATACTCGCCCTAGAGGCTCAATAATACATCCATCATATTCCGCACCAATCCCTTTCTCTCCCTTCTAACAGATCTCTCACTAAATTTAAAGGTACAAGTGTTCTCCCTGAGTATGCACCATTGCGAAAGTTAAATGCGTGCCGAGACACCACGTGATGATCGGGTGTGATAAGCTCTGCGTTCACATACAATGGAGTGCAAGCCAGTTTTGCACACCTGAGAATACTCGGGTTAAACTTGGCGAGCCTAGCATATCTGAGATATGGCCTCGGAACCTTTGAGGCGGAAAGGTCGTGATGTCTACTCGCAACCTTCTTCTTGTAGACGTTGTTGGGCCTCCAAGTGCAGAGGTTTGTAGGACAGTAGCAAATTTCCCTCAAGTGGATGACCTAAGGTTTATCAATCCGTGGGAGGCGTAGGATGAAGATGGTCTCTCTCAAGCAACCTTGCAACCAAATAACAAAGAGTCTCTTGTGTCCCCAACACACCCAATACAATGGTAAATTGTATAGGTGCACTAGTTCGGCGAAGAGATGGTGATACAAGTGCAATATGGATGGTAGATATAGGTTTTTGTAATCTGAAAATATAAAAACAGCAAGGTAACAAGCGATAAAAGTGGCGTAAGCGGTATTGCAATGCTAGGAAACAAGGCCTAGGGTTCATACTTTCACTAGTGCAAGTTCTCTCAACAATAATAACATAATTGGATCATATAACTATCCATCAACATGCAACAAAGAGTCACTCCAAAGTCACTAATAGCGGAGAACAAGCGAAGAGATTATGGTAGATGCGAAACCACCTCAAAGTTATTCTTTCCAATCAATCCGTTGGGCTATTCCTATAAGTGTCACAAACAGCCCTAGAGTTAGTACTAGAATAACACCTTAAGACACAAATCAACAAAACCCTAATGTCACCTAGATACTCCAATGTCACCTCAAGTATCCGTGGGTATGATTATCGATATGCATCACAAAATCTCAGATTCATCTATTCAACCAACACATAGAACCTCAAAGAGTGCCCCAAAGTTTCTCTGGGAGAATCAAAGAAAGCGTGTGCCAACCCCTATGCATAGGTTCATGGGCGGAACCATAAGTTGATCACCAAAACATACATCAAGTGAATCACGTGATATCCCATTGTCACCAGAGATCATGCGGCAAGACACACATCAAGTGTTCTCAAATCTTTGAAGACTCAATCCGATACGATTACTTCAAGGGGAAAACTCAATTCATTACAAGAGAGTAGATGGGGAGAAGAAACATAAGATCCGACTATAATAGAAAAGCTCGTGATACATCAAGATCATGCCAAATCAAGAACAGAGAGAGAGAGAGAGAGATCAAGACACATAGCTACTAGTACATACCCTCAGCCCAGGGTGAACTACTCCCTCCTCGTCATGGAGGCGCCGGGATGATGAAGATGGCCATTGGTGAGGTTCCCCCTCCGAAAGGTGCGGAACAGGGTCTCGATTGGTTTTGGTGGCTCTGGAGGTTTTCGTGGCGGAACTCGATCTATTCTCCATTCGGAAGCTTTAGGATCGTGGTATATATGGGTGGAAGAAATGCGTCGGTGGACGAGGGGGCTAGGCAGAGGCGCCCCTAGGTTGGTGGGCGTGCCCCCACCCTCGTGGGCACCTCCTTCTTTCTAACATGCACTCCAAGCTTTCCGGTAGCTTTCCTTCCAAAATAACTTCTCCGATTGATTTCGTTCCGTTTTGACTCCGTTTGATATTCCTTTTCTTGAAATCTGAAATAGGCAAAAAAAACCCAGCAAATCTGGGCTGGGCCTCCGGTTAATAGGTTAGTCCCAAAAATAATATAAAAGTGGATAATGAAGCCCAACATTGTCTAAAACAGTAGATAATATAGCATGGAGCAATCAAAAATTATAGATACGTTGGAGACGTATCAAGCATCCCCAAGCTTAATTCTGCTTGTCCTCGGTAGGTAAATGATAAAAAGATAATTTTTGATGTGGAATGCTAGTTGGCACAATTTCATTGTAATTCTTCTTAATTGTGATACTAATATTCAGATCTGAAAGATTCAAGACAAAAGTTCATATTGACATGAAAATAATAATACTTCAAGCATACTAACTAAGCAACTATGTCTTCTCAAAATAACATGGCCAAAGAAAGTTCATCCCTACAAAATCATATAGTTTAGTCATGCTCCATTTTCGTCACACAAGAATGCTCTCATCATGCACAACCCCGATGACAAGCCAAGCAATTGCTTCATACTCTAGTAATCTCAAACTTATAAACCTTCACGCAATACATGAGCGTGAGCCATGGATATAGCACTATGGGTGGAATAGAATATGATGATGGGGGTTATGTGGAGAAGACAAAAAAAGGAGAAAAGTCTCACATCAACGAGGCTAATCAATGAGCCATGGAGATGCCCATCGATTGATGTTAATGCGAGGAGTAGGGATTGCCATGCAACGGATGCACTAGAGCTATAAATGTATGAAAGCTCAACAAAAGAAACTAAGTGGGTGTGCATCCAACTTGCTTGCTCACGAAGACCTAGGGCATTTGAGGAAGCCCATCGTTGGAATATACAAGCCAAGTTCTATAATGAAAAATTCCCACTAGTATATGAAAGTGACAACATATGAAACTCTCTATATGAAAAACATGGTGCTACTTTGAAGCACAATATATGAGACTCGCTATATGAAGAACATGGTGCTACTTTGAAGCACAAGTGTGGAAAAAAGGATAGTAGCATTGCCCCTTTTTTGGGCCTTCTTTTTTTTGCCTTACTCTTTTTTTGGGGCAATGCTCTACTAAATGATGGTCATCACACTACTATTTATTTACAACTCAATGATTACAACTCGATACTAGAACAAAGTATGACTCTATATGAATGCCTCCGGCGGTGTACCGGGATATGCAATGAATCAAGAGTGACATGTATGAAAGAATTATGAACGGTGGCTTTGCCACAAATACTATGCCAACTACATGATCATGCTAAGCAATATGACAATGATAAATGTGTCATGAAGAACGGAATGGTGGAAAGTTGCATGGCAATATATCTCAGAATGGCTATGGAAATGCCATAATAGGTAGGTATGGTGGATGTTTTGAGGAAGATATAAGGAGGTTTATGTGTGAAAGAGCGTATCATATCACGGGGTTTGGATGCACCGTGAAGTTTGCACCAACTCTCAATGTGAGAAAGGGCAATGCAGTCTTGAAGAGGCTAGCAATGATGGAAGGGTGAGAGTCGTATAATCCATGGACTCAACATTAGTCATAAAGAACTCATATACTTATTGCAAAAATCTACAAGCCATCAAAAACCAAAGCACTACGCGCATGCTCCTAGGGGGATAGATTGGTAGGAAAAGACCATCGCTCGTCCCCGACCGCCACTCATAAGGAAGACAATCAAAGAACACCTCATGTTTCAAATTTGTTACATAAGGTTTACCATACGTGCATGCTACGGGACTTGAAAACTTCAACACAAGTATTTCTCAAATTCACAACTACTCAACTAGCACGACTTTGATATTATTACCTCCATATCTCAAAACAATCATCAAGCATCAAACTTCTCTTAGTATTCAACACAATCATAAGAATTCTTACAAATCTTGTATGCCAAGCATATTAGAATTAAGCACATTACCATGATATTTAAGACTCTCAAAATAATATAAGTGAAGCATGAGAGTTCAATAGTTTCTATAAAACAAATCCACCACCGTGCTCTAAAAGATATAAGTGAAGTACTAGAGAAAAAACTGACTACTCCGAAAGATATAAGTGAAAATCAATGAGTAGTCGAATAATTATACAACTATGTGAAGACTCTCCCATTTAAGAATTTCAGATCTTGATACTTTATTCAAACAGCTAGAAAAGATAAAGAAAATAAAATGCGCTCCAAGCAAAACACATATCATGTGGTGAATAAAAATATAGCTCAAGTAAAGTTACCGATGAACGAAGGCGAAAGAGGGATGCCTTCAGGGCATCCCCAAGCTTAAACTCTTGGTTATCCTTGAATATTACCTTGGGGTGCCTTGGGCATCCCCAAGCTTAGGCTCTTGCCACTCCTTATTCCATAGTCCATGAATCTTTACCCAAAACTTGAAAACTTCACAACACAAAACTTAACGAGAAAAACTCATAAGCTCCGTTAGCGAAAGAAAACAAAACACCACTTCAAGGTACTGTAATGAACTCATTCTTTATTTATATTGGTGTTAAACCTACTGTATTCCAACTTCTATATGGTTTGTAAACTATTTTACTAGCCATAGAGTCAACAAAATAAGGAAACAACACAATGAAAACAGAATCTGTCAAAAACAAAACAGTCTGTAGTAATCTGTAACTAACGCAAACTTCTGGAACTCCAAATTTTTTAAAACAAATTGGTGGACCTGACGGATTTGTCTAGTAATCATCTTCAAAAATAATCAACTAAATAGAACTTTCCAGTAAAAAGTTCTAGCTAATCTCGTGAGCGCTAAAGTTTCTGTTTTTTACAGCATGATCATAAAGACTTCACCCAAGTCTTCCCAAAGGTTCTACTTGGCACAAACACTAATTAAAACACAAAACCACATCTAAACAGAAGCTAGATGGATTATTTATTCCTAAAGAGAACCAAAAAGCAAGAAACTAGAATAAAATTGGGTTGCCTCCCAACAAGCGCTATCGTTTAACGCCCCTAGCTAGGCATGATGGTTTCAATGATGCTCACATAAAAGATAAGAATTGAAACATAAAGAGAGCATCATGAAGAATATGGCTAGCACATTTAAGTCTAATGCACTTCCTATGCATAGGGATTTTGTGAGCAAACAACTTATGGGAACAATAATCAACTAGCATAGGAAGGCAAAACAAGCATAACTTTAAAAACTTTAAGCACATAGAGAGGAAACTTGATATTATTGCAATTCCTACAAGCATATGTTCCTCCCTTATAATAATTTTCAGTGGCATCATGAATGAATTCAACAATATAACTATCACATAAAGCATTCTTTTCATGATCCACAATCATAGAAATTTTATTACTCTCCACATAAGCAAATTTGTTCTCATGAATAGTAGTGGGAGCAAACTCAACAAAATAACTATCATGTGATTGAAAATTAAGATCAAGATGAAAAGTTTCATGGTTATCATTATTCTTTATAGCATACGTGTCATCACAATAATCATCATAGATAGGAGGCATGCTTTCATCATAGTAAATTTGCTCATCAAAACTTGGGGGACAAAAAATATCATCTTCATCAAACATAGCTTCCCCAAGCTTGTGGCGTTGCATATCATTAGCATCATGGGTATTCAAAGAATTCATACTAACAACATTGCAATCATGCTCATCATTCACATATTTTATGCCAAGCATTCTATGTAATTCTTCTTCTAGTACTTCAGCACAATTTTCCTTCCCATCATTCTCACGAAAGACATTAAAAAGATGAAGCATATGAGGCACCCTCAATTCCATTTTTTTGTAGTTTTATTTTATAAACTAAAATAGTGATAAAACAAGAAGCAAAAAGATTTGATTGCAAGATCTAAAGATATACCTTCAAGAACTCACCTTCAAGAAAACAACCTGATGGGGTGTGACCTAACCTCCCGACAGCGGCGCGGAAAAAGAGCTTGATGTCTACTCGCAACCTTCTTCTTGTAGGCGTTGTTGGGCCTCCAAGTGCAGAGGTTTGTAGGACAGTAGCAAATTTCCCTCAAGTGGATGACCTAAGGTTTATCAATCCGTGGGAGGCGTGGGATGAAGATGGTCTCTCTCAAGCAACCCTACAACCAAATAACAAAGAGTCTCTTGTGTCCCCAACACACCCAATACAATGGTAAATTGTATAGGTGCACTAGTTAATGAAGAGATGGTGATACAAGTGCAATATGGATGGTAGATATGGGTTTTGTAATCTGAAAATATAAAAACAGCAAGGTAACAAGCGGTAAAAGTGGCGTAAGCGGTATTGCAATGCTAGGAAACAAGGCCTAGGGTTCATACTTTCACTAGTGCAAGTTCTCTCAACAATAATAACATAATTGGATCATATAACTATCCCTCAACATGCAACAAAGAGTCACTCCAAAGTCACTAATAGCGGAGAACAAATGAAGAGATTATGGTAGAGTGCGAAACCACCTCAAAGTTATTCTTTCCAATCAATCCGTTGGGCTATTCCTATAAGTGTCACAAACAGCCCTAGAGTTCGTACTAGAATAACACCTTAAGACACAAATCAACCAAAACCCTAATGTCACCTAGATACTCCAATGTCACCTCAAGTATCCGTGGGTATGATTATCGATATGCATCACACAATCTCAGATTCATCTATTCAACCAACACATAGAACCTCAAAGAGTGCCCCAAAGTTTCTCCGGAGAATCACGGAAAACGTGTGCCAACCCCTATGCATAGGTTCATGGCGGAACCACAAGTTGATCACCAAAACATACATCAAGTGAATCACGTGATATCCCATTGTCACCAGAGATACACACGGCAAGACATACATCAAGTGTTCTCAAATCTTTAAAGACTCAATCCGATAAGATTACTTCAAGGGGAAAAATCAATTCATTACAAGAGAGTAGAGGGGGAGAAGCAACATAAGATCTGACTATAATAGCAAAGCTCGCGATACATCAAGATCGTGCCAAATCAAGAACACGAGAGATAAAGATCAAACACATAGCTACTGGTACATACCCTCAGCCCAAGGTGAACTACTCCCTCCTCGTCATGGAGGCGCGGGATGATGAAGATGGCCACGGTGAGGTTCCCCCCTCGGTGAGGAGTCGGAACAGGGTCCCGATTGGTTTTTGGTGGCTCTGGAGGTTTTCCGGCGGTGGAACTCCCGATCTATTCTCTGCTCTGGAAGTTTTAGGATACGTAGGTATATATGGGTGAAAGAAGTACGTCGGTGGACCGAAGGGGGGGCCACGAGGCAGGGGGCACGCCCCCCACCCTCGTGAGCACCTCCCTTATTTCCTTACTTGCACTCCAAGCTTTTTTGGTAGCTTCCCTTCCAAAAATAACTTCTCCAGTTGATTTCGTTCCGTTTTGACTCCGTTTGATATTCCTTTTCTTCGAAATACTGAAATAGGAAAAAAAACAGCAAATCTGGGATGGGCATCCAGTTAATAGGTTAGTCCCAAAAATAATATAAAAGTGGATAATAAAGCCCAAGATTGTCTAAAGCAGTAGATAATATAGCATGGAGCAATTAAAAATTATAGATACGTTGGAGCGTATCATTGCGATGAGGTTAAACGTCTACCAAAGCAAAGCTGATGACTACTCGATAGTTCGGTGTGCCATGCTACGGCTTAGAACCGGGACTTCAACGTTGTTTTGAATGTCATGGAGCATATGAGATGTTCCGAGTTGAAGTTAATATTTCAAGCAAATGCCGGATTGATAGATATGAAGTCTCCAATAAGTTCTCTGTTTGCAAAATGGAGGAGAATAGTTACATCGGTGAACATATACCGAGAATATGCGGGTACCATAACCACTTGACTCGGATGGGAGTTAATCTTCCTAATGATAGTGTCATTGTGAGTTCTTCAATCACTTTGCCACCAAGCTACAAGAGCTTCGTGATGAACTATAATATGCAAGGGATGGATAAGACAATTCCCGAGCTCTTACATGATACTAAAGGCTGCGGAGGTAGAAATCAAGAAGGAGCATCAAGTGTTGATGGTCAACAAGACCACCAGTTTCAAAAAAAAAGGGTAAAGGGAAGGCGGGGAACTTCAAGAAGAATGGCAAGCAAGTTGCTGCTCAAGTGAAGAAGCCCAAATGCGGACCTAAACTTTGAGGCCGAGTGCTTCTTTTAAAAGCAAAGGGATGGTCCTTTGAGCGGAACTGCCCCAAGTATTTGGCGAGATAAGAAGGATGGCAAGGTGAACAAAGGTATATCGATATAGATGTTATTGATGTGTACCTTACTAATGCTGCACTAGTGCTGTGTATTTGATCTTGGTTACATTGCTAATATTTGCAACTCGAAGCAGGGACTACGGATTAGCGAAGATTGGCTAAGGGCGAGGTGGCGATGCGTGGGAAATGGTTCCAAAGTCGATGTGATCATTTGTCGGCCGCTACCTCTACATCTACCTTTGGGATTAGTTTTAGACCTGAATAATTGTTATTTGGTGCCAGCGTTAAGCATGAACATTATATCTGGATCTTGTTTGATGCGAGACGGTTATTCATTTAAATCCGAGAATAATGGTTGTTCTATTTATATGAGTAATATATTTTATGGTCATGCACCCTTGAAGAGTGGTCTATTTTTATTGAATCTCGATAGTAGTGACACACATATTCATAATATTGAAGCCAAAAGATGCAGAGTTGATAATGATAGTGCAACTTATTTGTGGCACTGTCGTTTGGGTCATATTGGTGTAAAGCGCATGAAGAAACTCCATTCTGATGGACTTTTGGAATCACTTGTGTCGTGGAATTGTCACGGCAGATGTCCTAGTGTGAGGACTTAGTCGTGAGGTCAATGCATCTATGTGGTAGCTTGAGAGGGGTTGATCGGGATGAGAGACACGAGGCGGATTAACACACAAGACAAGGATTTAGACAGCTTCGGGCCCCGGGAAACATCATCCAGTAAAAACCCTACATGATGTTTGTGGCTAGGTCTCATTATCATCACGAGGGAGTCATCGTAAACCGGCTCTCCTAGTTATGTCTATCCCTAAGATTATTTCCTCTCCCCCCTTGGGGTGCCCTGCCCCTCCGTATATAAGTTGAAGGGGCGGGTTACATGTACAGTCCAACTCGGATTAAGACTTAAACTATTTTGACTTCTCTTCATGGGCTTCTTCACATCTTGGGCTTCTTAACGCCTCGGGCTTGTTAACCTCAGGCGAATCTGTCCGCTGGGTTATGACTGTCAACCGGGTTATGACTCTCTGTCGGGTTATGACTGTCTGCCGGGTTATGATTGTCTGCCGCGGAGTTAATTGCTCAAAACCACCAGATTTGTGGCTAGGGTACTCCTAAACCACCGCTTTTGCCAAAAATCACAAATCGCCACCACTTCTGCGGTAACTGGGTAACAAATCGCACTAATTTAAAACTGAGTCAAGTCTAACGACAAAAGCCCGACGGTGGGACCCGTGCATGCAGTGATGTGGTGAAAGCAAGTCTAGCTGATGTTTGACTTCTTTGAGGTGGACGGCGAGGCCCTGTCATACACACATGTTATCTCTTCTCTCATCCCTTCTTCCTCCCCACCTCTTCGACCATAAGCGTGCTCCGTCGCTTTGCCATCCCTTTTGTCGAGCCGCGACTCAGCCACCTCATAAACATCGAGGTCACGGATCCGCATGAATCCGAGGGCACGCCCTTGCGAGCAGTCAGAGACACGCTAGCTTCCGCCGCCCCTCCCCGCCGCCTGCACTGGTCAAATCTGGTGCGCCGCCGCCTGGCCGCCCCTCCTCACTGCCCGCGCCGGCCAAATCTGATGCGCCGCCGCCTGTCACTACCCTCTCTTCAAGCCTCCTCGTCGCCTGCGTCGGCCGACTCTGATGCACCGGAGGCAGCGGCGTTGCTACTGCAGGTCAGGTTGGAGGCTTCACGGTGGACGGAGGCAGCGGCGTTGCTGTGGTCAGGCAGCCGACAGTGGGCTGGGCAGTCGAGCTCCTAGCGTCGGTGGCCCGACCAGCGATGGAGTGGCGGCGGCGCGTCGGCGGCTGTGATGGCGAAGTGATAGCGGTGCAAAGCGGTCGAGGAGTCCCGGACTAGGGGTGTCCGGATAGCGGACTATCGTCATGGCTGGACTCCAAGACTATGAAGATACAAGATTGAAGACTTCGTCCGTGTCCGGATGGGACTTTCCTTGGCGTGGAAGGCAAGCTTGGCGATACGGATATGTAGATCTCCTACCATTGTAACCGACTACGTGTAACCCTAACCTATCCGGTGTCTATATAAACCGGAGGTTTTAGTCCATAGGGCGAACAACAATCATACCATAGGCTAGCTTCTAGGGTTTAGCCTCCTTGATCTCGTGGTAGATCTACTCTTGTACTACCCATATCATCAATATTAATCAAGCGAGGGTAGGGTATTACCTCCATCGAGAGGCCCGAACACAGGTAAAAACATCGTGTCCCTTGTCTCTGTTACCATCCGCCTAGGGCTTGCATTCGGGACCCCCTACCGAGATCCGCGGTTTGACACCGACATTGGTGCTTTCATTGAGAGTTCCTGCGTATGCGTCACGATAGGCCCGATGGCTCCTTTGATCATCAACAACGGCGGTCCGGTGAGACTTTTCTCCCGGACAGATCTTACGTATTGGCGGCTTTGCTGCGGGCAATTAAGCAGCCATCTGGAAGCGGATCGAAAGCTCGCCCTGGCCATCGGTCGATTTGGAAGTTTAAACTATCGGCTGATATCGCGGAGACTTGATCTTACAGTTCGAGCGCGATAGCAATGTGCGCACTATCTCGATGGGCATGATCTAGCTCTGCGGCGAGCGATTGCCACAGGCGCACCAACATCGCTCCGACCCTTAATCGGTCGGATTCCCGATCGAGGGCGAGTGGTTGGACACCGCCTCGGGGCTACAATCTCTGGCGATTGGGCGAACTCCATCCACGTCGCTGCGAAGACCTCGACTCCGGTGTGGACTCCTCTCCGGACTCCGAACCCTCCGCCCTGCCAATCGAATCCGATTGGGCGCCCGTTATGGAGTTCACGGTCGCGGACATCTTCAGCGCTTCGCCCTTTGGCGACATTCTGGATCGCTAAAGTCTCTCTCTTTATCCGGAGAGCCACGGCGGACTGCGGACAGGAAGGTTGAGATCTGAGACGGCGAAATTCAGCCCACCACCACCCACTTTGTAGCCAGCTGTCGATGATTTAGCAGACATTCTCAACCGACTCCGGAGGCGTCGGCGATATGGGCGGCGGCGCGGAGGCGACCAAGACAACGCCTATAGGGCCTTTGGAAGGCCACCTCGTCATATGACATATACATGGTGGACATCCCAAAAGATGGAAGCAGCGATGGAACAACGGAGGATGACCCCTCAAGAAGCAGCCGAAGCGCCCGGCGTCGGTGCGCGCACTAAATCCGCCACAATAAAAATGGTGATTTGACGCGGAGATAATAACACCCGGACGGTGCGAAGAACCCCCTCCGCGAGGACTCGGCGCGGGAGGAGGGAGAAGCAAGTCCACCGACGGTGCGGCGAGAAAGAGAGGTCGAGGGCGATAATTATCGCCTCCCTCCGAAGATGAGGCAAGCCTCGGCTGACAACAATTTGTCGTGCACGAGGTCCCGCGAGCAGGAGGCGTTTCAAGCGCGGGCTTATAGCCACGGCAAGCAGCCTCAAGAAAAAGCAGCAACAGCTTAGAGTTGATCAAGACACGCTAGGCAGCGGATGGATGAAGTCCTTGCGGCGAAGAGTATGAACTCGAGCGCCCTCAAAAGCTACCCCAAACTCAGGCCGTTGCCTCGACTAGAGGAAGCACCCAAGTCACCGGTATACGACATGGCAGACCGGCCACCCGTGGCAGCGACGGAGAAGCCTCTCGGCCCTCCGCTCAAGCCACACCCGGCGTCGCTCAAAAAAGTACCAAGGCAGGGAAAGCGGCTGGACTTGCGAGATATATTGGAGGATAAGGAAAAACATACAAGATCGATCTACGGATCGCGTGGGCGCCCAACAATGCGGGATGATTACCGTCGCGCCGGATACAGCAAACCCGGCCGGGCCGAACACAATAGACAAAGCTCATATGAGCTACGTCGTGATATAATATCTGGGCGCCGCACACCACTATGCTTCACGGATGAAGTAATGGATCATCAAATCCCGAGGGCTTCAAGCCCGTAAACATCGAATCATACGATGGTACCACGAGATCCTGCGATGCGGATCAAGGATTATCTCCTCCATATCCACATGGCCCGCGGTGATGATCTACATGCCATCAAATACCTCCCTCAAGCAAGGACTAGCTCGACATTGGCTCAATAGCTTGCCCGCAAAATCAATTGGTTGTTGGGAGGACTGGGCCGCATTCCTTGATAACTTCCGGGCACATCGTGCGACCACCGAGCGCCGATGACCTTAGCCACATAATTCAGCAGCGGAAGAATCGGCCGGACAATTCTGGACTCGGTTCCTAACAAAGAAAAATCAAATTGTTGGTGTCCGGATCGAGAGGCCCTTGCAGCCTTCAAACATAACGTCCGCGATGAGTGGCTTGCCCGGCACCTAGGGACAGGAAAAGCGAAATCTATGGCAGCCCTCACAACCCTCGTGACTTCGCTTTTGTGCGGGAGAGGACAGCTAGCTAGCTCGAAGCAACAACTTGGCCAAACATCTGATAGTCCGGATACCAAGGACAGCAATGGCAGGTCGGCGTCATAACAGAACAAGCGCGCGCGCGGTGATATCTGAAGATTCGGCCGTCGATGCGGATTCGAGCTCTAAACCGGTCGTGGAAGAAGCCATTCAAAAGAAATACCCGGGGCCGTCAACTTGGACCGCATACTCGATCGCTTGTGCCAAATACATAGCACCCGAAAAACCAGCCAATCACACCAGCAGAGGATTGTTGGGTGTTCAAACAAGCGAGCAAGTTGAGTGTCGAACTCAATGACAAGGGGCTGCATAGCGATGACGAGAAGAGCCCATTGCCGAACAATAGAGACGAAGGTTTTCCCACACAAGTGCGGACGGTGAACATGATATCGCAACCCACATACCCAAAAGGGGCGGAGCGTGCACTCTGAGGCGTATATGCGATGGAGCGATCGCCCCAAAGTTCAACCCATGGTCTTCCTGCCCGATCACCTTCGATCGAAGGACCACCCACTAGCATCCGTCACGGCGGCCGCGCATTGGTTCTTGACCCAATTATTGATGGATTTCAACTCACGAGTCGATGAATGGCGGTAGCAACTGAACCTGCTTTATCGAGGATAAAATCGCCAAAATGGGCATAGGCCCTCAAGGTTAAACCTACAAAGGCGACCTTTAAAAGCGTCATACAGATGTAGAGGCCAATTATGCAGGCTCAGTCACACTCGAAGTGGTCTTAGGATCTCCGGATAACTTCGAAGCAAAGAGTTAATCTTCGACATCGTCCCATTCTGCAGCGGCTATCATGCACTACTCGGACGAACCGCATTTGCAAAGTTCAATGCGGTGCCGCCTCATATACCTCAAGCTCAAGATGTCGGGCCCTCAAGGGTAATCACGGTCAATGGAAACACGAGCGCTCTCTCGAGCGGAGGAGCATCTGGCGACCCTCATGACGGAGGTGCAAAGCAGCCTCTCACGCAATTCTCGAGTCCGGCCACTAAGCGTCGGACACACGCCAAGCGCCGGGTAACCTGCAACAAGACCACGGCATGATTCAAGCACGGTAGCAATCCATTTAACCCAGCCCTCGCGAAATTGCGAAGCTAGTATTACAGCGTACATAATTACGCTCTGGAGATACCATGGGCATATGGGGAGGGCAAGACAACAGCACGCCAAGAATGCGGCTTCGACGCACCAGGGAGCTCCGTTTGTGTCATTTCTTTTTATTTTCCTTTTTTCTTCCTTTTTTTTTACTTTCGGGACTCCGTCTTTGAGAAGTCTGTCGGCACTGAATCATCGAACTCACGATGCAACAGCCGAGAAGCGGAAAGCCCGTCGAGTGTTGGTGGTCTCTATTACGAGCATTATACCTGTTTTACATATCATCCGAGCTTACCCTAGAAGGGGACATGTTAGATAGTCCCATCCCTTGCTTATCGCACTATTTGTATCGTTCTGCTTCCATTGCAGTACCTTTTGAATAAACAATACATAGCTTTTGCTTATTATTGCTCTACTTCCTTTATATATACATATGTTCATTTTACGACATGTTGCAACCGTACACTTTAGTGCGGCTAATACCTGAGGGCTTAAGTATCCCAAAATTATGGTGTGATAAGTCGAACACTTTCACAAGTCGGCACCCGAACTTATAGCATTATATGAATTGGCTCGAATCATGTCTTGGGTCAATAGTTGGGTTTGCCCGGCTCCGTGTTTTGGTACCTTACGTTCCGCTATATCGGCTAAGGTAGCACCGGGAGAACCAACTGCGATTGTGCCCAGTTATCTTTGGGTCGAGCACCTCGGTGGAAAGCTAAAACTGACCCGTCATGATAAAGCGAGAGCGATCATTGTTGAGAGGTTTTGGTCCCTAAAGACCTATGCGCTTAAGCGAGAACGGAACCGTCCGGCCAAAGGCGTGGATGGCGCCCGAACTTCGGTCTTCGAATACTAGGGCTTCGCGAAATTTAAAATTATAAATTCTATGGCTAAGTGAGAGTGTTCAAGCATTATAAGTCCGATCGCCTTGTTACGTTGCGTTGGCGCCTCCTAGATGGACCCAGAATGGGAACAAGAGTGCTCATGTTTATCGAACACCCCTACACTTTCGTGGCATGGGGGCTTAAGCCAACGACTTGCCATCTCTCAAATTTGATAAGCGGCCGCCTGAAGGTAATATTTTAAATTAAAGCGTTGTAGCGCATATGAACACGTTTTCAGCGTCTGGGATAACAAATGCGAGTTTATTCAAAATTACATCTGGAGCACTCATCCGCTACTCGGCGGGCACCCTTGAAGGCCCTCATAGTACATCTCGGGTGTGCAATGCTCATGGCCCTTGGTGGCCGTCGTCACAAACTTCTCGCATCCGGCTTGCCCGGTGCACTTTAGCGGGCAAGGGCCAACGGACCCCTTCAATGCAGGGCGGAGGCGCTTGATGACTTCAATCCGTGGACGAGCGTCCACGGCCGCTACCAAGCGAAGTAGCTCCGGGCATGGCCTCCAATGGCCACGGCCAGCGCTATAAGGCCCTTCATGGCCTGTTCGGCGACCTTGTGGAGCTCGACCAGCTGCTTCATTGGTCGCTTAGAAACACCGGATGTCGGCCTCGGCATATTAAGACGAACACCTTCTCCGTGGAGCTCCCCTCTGGCGGCGGTAGAATCTGGCTGACATCGGGCCTTTCTGGGGCAAATCTGCTGAATGCTCTGGAGAGCTCGAATCCGGGTAAAGTAACAGGTAATTGACTTTTACATTCTTGCTTTGCATAAAGAATGCCTTACCCGCCGCTATCTTCTTTAGTGCTTCAATTTCTTGGAGGGCTTTTGGGCCTCGGCCTTAGCAGCTTTGGCACTCTCAAGAGCGAGGCAAGCTCGGACTCTCGGGTCTTGAGTCATGCTCCAAACCCTCGTGTTTTTCACGAGAATCTGGAGCTCTTGCCGCACCTCCATCCAGCTGTGCCTCCCTTTCTCTCGCTCGGTGCGTTCAGCCGCTTTGTTTCGGCCGCGGACGCCGCTTCCCTGAGTCGCCACCTCGTTCATGGCCCTGCAGTACCCATGTTATTCCTGTTATTTTTACGCAGCAAAACCTTTTCTATAAGGTATTTTTTAATAAGGTATTACTTACCTTCCTTGTCCTCGAGCTCCTTCTTGGCTTGTCAGAGCTCGTTCTCGGACCCTTCGAGGTTACGCTTCAATGCATTGACCTCCATGATCGGTCTGGCGAGAAGCAATGGCGCGCGCTGCATTCCCATATTGACATACTTATGTTAAACTCCTGCGTATATATTTTTAGATCCTTAGTCGGCTTTTCTTTCCGAACACGAACTAAGCATCGAGAACTACTGTCTATCACGGTAATATTTTTACATGTTTAAAACTTACCTCAAAGCTGTTAGAAGGCAGTGCAGGCTTGATCGATCCGCTCTTGGCGGACTGAACTGTCGAGATCACCACACTCACTGTGATGCGGTGCTCCTCCTCGATGGGCGACGTTGGCGCCTCCGATGCTATCCCATGCCTCCGGTTGGGCCGGAGGACACGGCGTCTTACCCTTCTTGCGAAGGATCCGTTGTCGGACTTGGAACGCTGATGGTTCGGCATGGAGTCCGGACGAGGTGGGCTTAAAGCCTGAGGGTCTTGCCCAGCGCTGGAGTCAGGAGGTCGCCTTGTGGCACCTCCTGTGCTACCTCCTCTTGACCAAGCCCCCTTGGGGGCCCCACCATGGCGTCGTCCATGGCGTGGCGAGGCGGTCGAGCGAAGTACTCTCCATTTCGGCGAGCCCGGGACCCGCTCGATGAATCGGCGAACTTCGCCCTTGGGAGGGCTGCGGTTGTTCACGTTAGAGAACACTATACAATAATAAAAAGCCATGGGTATCAGGACACTTACGATCTCGCCGAGGCTTGGCCCTTGTAGGCCAATCCTCCTCGTCGTCGTCGGCGTTGGTGGAGAAATCCGGAGGAAGGTTCTTCCTTCTTGGACCCTCGGCCTCCCCGTTGGCGGCCTTCCTTTTCTTCTCCACCCCACAGGGGAGGGCTTCTTCTTCTTCCTCCTCGTCCTCGGGAGAAGATTACGCTTGAATCGGCGGCACTGGCGTCGGGAGCTCCTTGAGTTCCGGGGCCTCCTTCTTAACCTTCTTCTCCGGCACCACATGGGCGCCGGAGCAATGCCTCGTTAATCAGGCGTCCTCCGGTCTTCGGCAAAGGCCCGGACGGTTAATCTGCCGGGCGTCTTGACCGATCTGTCAAAGATTAGGGAGTTTTAGATCCCGTAAGTCAATCTATGAAAAAGAGTCCCGTAAAGGGTAAAATAACTTACCTCGCCGGCTTGGCGCTGCGAGCTGTATCCGCAATCTTTGGTAGCGGATGTTGGGGCTTCGGCGCCCTTGAGCGGCACCTTCGAGGCGTCTTACGTGCGTGAGTGTCGAAGAGCGGCTCAAGTTGAGTCTTGTCTTGGGACGAACTCCACAAGTTAAAAGCCCGTTGTTGGCATGGAGAATCCGCGGATGAGCATCACAGATTCGTCGACAAGCCTAAGATTCTTGGCCACAGGTTTGGACGCATGTTTGAAGTCCGGATGTCTCGTCCAAATTCCCCATGTCGAGGCGATCTCTTTCCATGGCGAGCCCGTGTGGGAAGCGAGATCTGAACTTCGGGGCCGCCACCCATTGGTGTTCGCGGGGCTCGGTGAACCACCCGATTGCCACCCTTTATTATCTCCACGAAGGCGCCTTGAGCCATGGGACTTTGGCCATCTTGCCAACCATGGCGCCTCCACCCTCAACAGCGGCCGCCCACTACCTTGGTAGGACGTTGAAGATCTTGCCATAAGCGAAGTGGGGCTGGATGCGGAGAAAGCCTCGCTACCCGACAATAAGCGCCGAGATGTTGAGGATGAAATTGGGGGCAGGTCGTGGAAGTCAGGCCGTAGTAGAACATGAGCCCTCGGACAAATGGGTGAAGTGGAAAACCTAGTCCAGCGGAGGAAGTGGGGAGAAACACTACCCTCTCATGGGGCTGGGGTTGGAATGAGCTGCCCGCATCAGGCGGCCTTGTGCATAATGTCGCGGACAAGTATCCGGCCTCCCAGGTCTTTGATGTGCCCCTCCGTGTGGAGGAGGCCATCCACCACCTCCGCTCGACATGGTTGGAGAAGGTTGAGGTGGGATGTGCGAACTTAGTATTTGGAGCTGAGTCTTGAAATGGATAAACAAAGGAGGAAGAAGGCGTGGGTGAAAGGTGGATCCTTATCCCTTATATGAATGGACGATGCTATGCATCCCCACCAACTGGTAAAACTAGCTTATTTCCCAAGCGCGTAATCAATGGCGCGGATGGGTTCTGCGTCGTATTGATGAGAATCCCGGAATAAGGGCATGATCTATGCTTTGATAAGGCGTGCCAAGAAACCGCCTCGCTTAATGCTGAGGTGGAGCAGTAAAAATGATTCGTATGAAGGCTGGCCGTGGTGTGATGTCACGCTTGCGGAATCGTCAGCAGATCTGTGCAAAATTATTCTCTCTCTGGTGTTATGTGGAACTTGTTTTGCGAGCGGACACTATCCTTGTGTTCAAAACATTCTATGAAGTATTGGGAGGAGAACCTGCCTCATAATGCGAAGATAATCAGCAGCGCGGACTCGTAAATCGTTGAAGCTGAATTCGAGACTCTTGAGGAGTCCGGACTAGGGGTGTCCGGATAGCGGACTATCGTCCTGACGGACTCAAGACTATGAAGATACAAGATTGAAGACTTACGTCTCGTGTGCGGATGGGACTTTCCTTGGCATGGAAGGCAAGCTTGGCGTCTGGATATGTAGATCTCCTACCATTGTAACCGACTCTGTGTAACCCTAACCTATCTGGTGTCTATATAAGCCGGAGGTTTTAGTCAAATGGGGCGAACAACAATCATACCATAGGCTAGCTTCTAGGGTTTAGCCTCCTTGATCTCGTGGTAGATCTACTCTTGTACTACCCATATCATCAATATTAATCAAGCGGGGTAAGGTATTACCTCCATCGAGAGGGCCGAACACAGGTAAAACTGTCGTGTCCCTTGTCTCCTGTTACCATCCGCCTAGGCATGATTCGGGACCCCCTACCGAGATCCGCGGTTTGACACCGGCGTGGGCTTCTTTGGCGGGCCTTGACTGCTGGTCATGGTCGAGCCAGCTCGATCTGCAGCGGCGGCGGCCGATGATGAATCGTGTGAGGAAGAATAACATAGGGAATGATGGGAGATGACGGTGGGCCTGTTCCAAGTCAACTTGTTGTCCACATGTGAATGCCAAGTTAACTTTGGCGGTGGGCCTGCTCTGTCAGTTTCTTGCTTAGTCACTGCTCAGTTTGAATAAGTGCAATTTGTTACCCACTTGCAGCGAAGTGGTGGCGATTTGTGATTTTTGGCAAAAGCGGTGGTTTAGGAGTACCTAGCCACAAATCTGGTGGTTTTGAGCAATTAACTCTCTGCCGGGTTATGATTGTCTGCCGGGTTATGATTGTCTGCTGGGTTATCATCGACTTAACACTGCGGGTTATCATCGACTTAGCTTTGGGGTTATCAAGTCGGCCGGGTTATCATCGACTTAACACACGGGTTATCAAGTCCGGCCGGGTTATAACTCGGCCAGGTCATACTTGCAGGGTATATCCCGACATTGTTGGCGCCCACCGTGGGGCTGCGCCGATGGTGAGGAGTTCTTGGAGGGATCTTGTCGGACCCGATTCCAAGTCATCGACCTGGCGGTAACACCTCATATCACTTTGCGGCCTCACGCGGTATTCCCACAGTGTCGCCTTACCATGGCGAGACCGTTTAGCCTTTGGCTCACGTATATGATAGTGTCGCTAGCATCCACATGACCAAGAACACAGGCCGACATGGCTGGTCGTGAACCAAGCGGCGCTAACCTATGAGGACGAGGCATACATGAATCACATCGAGCATGTCGGTCATCAACGTATGAATTTGGGCTGTAACAGCTGGGCTATGAGGACTCGGTATCCCGGGCTGTAGCAGAGCTAAGCGAGGACTCGAATATCACGCGTGACATTTCCCGAAGAACGGACATAAGGACGAAGTGAAACACATACCGGCCGATCAAGTGTCCAAGCGGTAGTCTTTGGGCTAGCGAGGACTCGGTGAACCGGGCTGTAGCGGACTACTATCGCTCGAAGCACAAGACTACATTTCCTCATATGAGAGGCTGCCAAGGATAAACAACTAGTTTGTCGGATCCCTCATACCAAGCATTTCAATCATACATAATATCCCGATATGAGTAAATACAACAAGGCATCACAACAAAACTCTACAACTCAAGTACTTTATTTAAGAGCTCAGGAGCCATACCTGCTATATCCATACAGGTAGGGTCACATGACCCAACACTCAAATCATACAAACATACAAGCACATGCGGAAGCAAACTAGTCTGATCTGAGACTCTAGAAAGAAAGAAAACTTGAAGCCCTTCTATCTCTGATGGCCCTTCTCAAGCCTTGGATCACCACACAGGTGGCTAGTTCACTCGTCGATGTCAAGGTCTCGTAAAACCCATCGGAGGGGGTGTTGTCGTCGAAAAACATTAATTAAGCAAACATGATGCAGGGGTACTCGGCAAGTCTTACGAATCCTATCATACATGCATATTCTCAAGAAGGTGGTGGAGTTATTTGCAGCAAGCCAGCTTTGACTCTTGGCTAAGCTATCATCGTGACACCACTTGAAAAGCATTTATCGCTACGAGTCCACTAATCACTATCACAATACTCCATAGTGTATCCTCTCTCGTCACCCAGAGAGGGCCATCATGATACTCACATATCTTGGAGGCTTTTAGTAGTATCCATTTACTTGTCTATGAACTGATATAGGCAACCCGAAGTCCTCCGTGGACACGGCTATTGAATAGATCATATTAAACCTGCGGTGTACTTCTTGACCTGCGCTCTCACCACTTACGCGTTTACCCGACATGTACTCGGCAACCTTCAAGCGGAAGCCCAGCGTGGGTGTCGGCCATAGCCTACCTAAACACTCAAGTCCCTAGTCGGGTTTATCGCCTATTAGGGTTCCATCCATGAGGAGTCGCCGAGGTTTCCCATACAGCCCCGAGCGATGTGTGCGGGGTTCGAGATACCAAGCAGGCTTTTCGGTACAGACCCGCGTGCCTACCACAACACAACCCACCCCTAAGGTCAGCGTTGCGTGCATTTGACATACTACAAACACGAAACTACTTGCAACTCCGGATGAGAACAAGGGTGGTTAAGAAGCCGAGAGGTCCATTGGTTTGGGCCCAATGCGTGGTAATAAGCTGTTTCATGGATCACAAACACAGATCTCAGTTCCTAGGATCGGCTTCAATGAAACAACCCACCATGTACTCCTACATGGCCTCTCATCGATACCTTTACCAAAAGCGTGTTCAACACTTTCACTCTCGAACCCGACACAACCTTTCACTCCAGTTCATCATCCCGATGGGCGGACGACACAACTCTAAGCATAGCAAGCATAGCATGGTAGGAATCACAAACATGGCTCAATCAACTCCTACACATTCTAGTGGGTTTCATCTGAATTCTTGTGGCAATGGCAGGTCATGCAAAGGAAGTGGGTTCAACTGCCGCAGACACACACAGTTTGAATCGCGTTGTCTTAATCGATAAACAAAAGCGAAGCGAGAACATGGGTTTATGTCGGAATGATCAATGGGTTGCTTGCACGATGGAGTGGTGGTAGGATCTGCCCTTGAGGCGGATATTCGGGGTTATCCTCGGGCGAGAACCTATCACGAAAGACATACCGAAAATAAACACACATGGCAATATGCAACAATATGATGCATGCTATGACATGTCAATATGGATGTGTGTTGGCCTAATGCAAGCTGAAACAAAAAGGGATGAACTCACTTGAATCAAAGATTCACATGCTAGCTCATTTAAAATAACCCTAAAGGTGTAATATCTTATTCTGCTGAAACAGCAAGGTTAACTTGTTTTATCATGCATGAAACCTGTACCAATGGATAGAATGGATTTTTAGATCATTTTCATATATAGATCTTTGCATTTGGATTCTGAGATAAAAGTTATGAATTTTGAAGTTTGAACTATATTCGGAATTTCTGTAATAGAATAAATCAGAAATTAATTTATTGTATCGACCATGCGTCGAGAATAGCGTCGGGAGTCCTGAGCGTCCAGGTCAAACTGTTGTGGGTCCGGTGTCGGGGTAATTGGTTTAGCTAAAGTTTAATTAAAACTAAACCTATTTAGTTAACAGGCGAGGGCCCACTTTGTCATGACTCATCGAGTCAACAGGGCCCACCATGGTCAAAGTCAATGTTGGCTGCACGGCGTTTAGCGCATTGGCGAGCCCCAGCGGTGGCGGAAGTGAGTTTGGCCATTCGGCGACCAAATGGAGTCGTGGAGGTGGCTATGGGTGGCTGGGTTGAGCATGACTCTTGGTGGAGATGGTTGGGGTCAGGCGGCTGAATCGGCGGGCGGCGACCTAAGCGGCCGCCGGAGTTGACGAGCGGCGAACTCGAGGCTAAGTGTTGATGAGTGCGGGGAGTAGGTGGTTAGGTGCTCTCGGTGTGGTGAGTGCTATGGACACCAAGAGGTGGCGGAGGGTGGCAGGAACACGTCGGCGACGAGCTCCTTGGTGGGAGTGAGGTGATCTCCGTTCGGTCGCTACAAAGCTCGAGCGCGAGAGAGGAAGGAGGGAGATAGATGGGCTCACACGGGCGACTCGGAGAAACTCGTTGAGGTCGGGGCGGGCGGGCGGCAGCGGCGTTGAAGGGATCTCCGTGCGGCAGCGGACTCGGCGAAATCGGTGCGGTGGCCTTGGGCTACTTAAGCATCTGGGCTCGGCTAGCTCGGGTAGAGGAGGATGGCGGAGCTCCTAGACCGGCGGGGAGGAGCACGCAGACGGCGGGGCCAGCGTCTCTGACGGCAGGCGTGGCTGCGATGGCGTCGGCCATGGCGAGGCCTTGAGAGAGGGCAGGAAGGAGAGGAGATGTCCAGGGTTCGGGAGAGAGTGGCGCGAACGCGTCGGTCGCTCGAGGAGGGAAGCGGCGGCGGCGGGCGTGGCGTGCATCTGTGCTCGCCGCCGAGCACTGCTGCCTGCTGGCCGAGCCAAGCAGCTTCATTGGCGGCCTTTGAGGCTGGGCGGCAGTGGGCAGATTGGGGCGCCGGAGTAAGTAATTCCTTTCTGTTTTTCTTTTCTATTTTTTACGCAACTTTGTGGAGTTTTAAAAATACTAAAACAGCTTCAAAATCACCAAAGCTGCTCTGGTCCATGGTTGGATTATTTCCAACGGAAACATTTCTGTTTAGGAATATTTGGGCATTTGCAATATTTTATATAATTTTAAATGCCCAAACTCAAATACTTATGATTTAATTCAAAGACCTTTGGATGACCTAGAAATGGTGCACCACTTTTGGCGGAGGCTACAGACCAAAGCAAAGGTGATGAGCATTTTGAAGGGCATTTCAGGTTCATTGAAAATAATTTTAGTAAACCCTAGTTGGATTCAAGAGGGGTTACGGGGTTACTGTCTTCCCCATTTCAAATTCAGATGAAATTTAAACATGATGCACACACTAATGCATGGACTAGCTAGGATGTGACAACTCACCCCACTCAAAAGAATCTCGTCCGAGATTTAGGGTCCGTTAATGAAAAAGGTGGGATACTCAAGTCGAAGGCGATCCTCCCTTTCCCAAGTTGCTTCTTGCTAGAATGGTTTGACCATTGAACCTTTAGAAACTTGATATTACGGCGTCGGGTGAGTGCGCTCGGCTTGATCAAAATCTGAGCAGGATATTCTCGATAGGTGAGGTTATCTTGGAGATCAAGCGTTTAAGTGGTTCACTCCACGGATAGGATCAGAAACAAGCGCCTGAGTTGGGAAGCGTGGAAGACATCATGGACTTTGGAAGATCACGAGTAGTTCAATTGGTAGGCAACTTCTCCTCGTTTGGCAAGAATCGAAAGGGTCCAATGTAACGAGGAGCCAACTTGCCTTTGATACCGAATCGATGGGTTCCCTTCAAAGGGTAACCCGGTAAGCCTTCTCGCCAATTTCATAAGCCATGAGGCTTATGCTTGCGATCATATTGGCTCTTTTGGCGAGATTGGGCTGTTTTCAATTTCTCACGAATACGCGAACCTGCTCTTACGCTTCTGAATCATATCCGGGCCAAGAGTTGTCTCTCCCGGTTTACGACCCGATTAAGAGCGTTCGACATTTCCGTCCATAAAGAACTTGAAGGAGCTTTGCCCGGCTAGCTTGATAACTATTGTTATAAGCGAACTTCGGCGAATGGAAGGCATTTCTCCCAATTCATGCGAAAGAGATGATAGAAGCTCGAAGCATATCCTCTAGGATTTGATTGACTCGTTCTACTTGACCACTTGATTGAGGATGGAAGGCGGTGCTAAAGAGAGGCGAGTTCCCATAGCATTTTGAAACTTTCCCAAAATCGAGAGGTGAAGAGACTTCCACGGTCAGAGTTAATCTCAATGGAACACCATGAAGAGACACTATTAGAGAGATGTACAAATCAGCTAGCTGGCTGGCGGTTATACTCTCACGCGAGCGGGTAGGAAGTGGGCTACTTTGGAAGGCGATCGGCGACAACGAAGATAGCATTATTCCCTCTCTTGGTCAGGAAACCGGTAATGAAATCCATACCGATTTTATCCCATTTCCATTCAGGAATTTCCAAAGGTTGAAGGGTACCGGCGAGGCCGTTGATGTTACTGCTTTAACTTCGCTGACAGACGTCGCAATTAGCAATGTATTGAGCGATTTCTCTCTTCATCCTAGTCCACCAAAACCTCGGCGTAGGTCTTGATACATTTAGTACTACGGGATGAATGGTGAGAGGAGATTCATGAGCTTCCTTAAGGATCAATCGCCTCGGGTTGCGCACCTTAGGAACCACTAGGCGGTCTCCAAAGAACCACGACACCTTGTTCATCAATGGAGAAACAATCTGCGACTCCTTTCTTGATGTTTCTCTTGATCGCGGGAAATTCCGGATCTACCTACATGCTTTGATGATCTGATCCGTAAGGTAGGTTTACGCCACGGGTGGAAAGGAATCCTCGAGGAACAATGTGAAGATTAAGCTTACGAAATTCCTCGTGGAGAAATGGTTGACTTTGTTGTAACATCAGTTGTTACAATAAGATTTGCGACTTAGTCGTCAGCCATGACATTAGCTTTGCAGGGTGTAAGATATTCCTAAGTCGTAACTTTTGTAATCAACTTCGACCCAACGTCTTTGCTGAGATTCAAATCCGGTTGGGTGAAGATGTATTTCAGACTTTGGTGATCGGTGTAGATTTATAGCGATTACCAAGAAGGTAATGTCGCCGGTTTTGAGTGCATGGACCACTGCTGCAAGCTCTAGATCGTGTGTGGGATAGTTATCC
>JAHIAM010005897.1:0-40279 GCA_021605205.1 Aegilops longissima
ATTTGGGTCTATAGATTGCAATCTGATCAACCATGGTAAATGATGCTTTTAATCCCTTGGTTTCAAGTTTGTCCAATGCTTTGTGACTTAACATGATTGTGATATTGGAAAATATCGTTTGCCTTGACTAATGGAATCGACAAGTCCTATTTTGAATATAAAAGAGATTTTAGGTAGATTTCTCGGTCCCTGATTCTTTTGTCTTTTCAAAAGTTAATCTTGGCTTGGCATGGGTGGGGATTTGGATAGGAACTTACACACCTGAAAGAAGATGTCATGGCATCAAGGTGTCTTCAAAAGGCTTTTTGGTGCCCGAAGGTGGAAAATGACTAGGGCAAAAGACCCTCAAAGACAATCATGGGACTTCTCAACCATTGGTTGTTACAATGGATTTGTTTTCTCATTACTCTACCCTCACAACAATTTGTTGTCTCTAAGCCGTCATTGTTGATGACTACTCAAGATACACATGGGTGCAATAATTCTCTACAAGGCGAAGTGCAAGATGTCTTTAAGCCAATCAAGCAATGAACAATTATGGCGTCAAGATCAAGCATATCAAAAGTGATAACCTTTGAATTCAAGAACACGGACTTGATCTTTATCTGGATACTATGGGAATCACTCATGAGTTCTGCTCCATACACACCTCACAAAATGGCATTGGGGCAGACAGAACCCTCATTGAGATGGCTCGACGATGCCGGCAGTACAAGACACCAAGAAAGTTCCACGAAGCCATTGATACGCTTTCCGTCATCAACGTGTTTATATCCATAAGCTTACGAACAAAACTTCCTATGACTCCTTCGGCAAAAGCCAAATTCGCTACTTGAGTATTTGGGGCTAAGTCTGGATCAAGGATCCCCATCACAATTCAAAATTTGAACCCAAAGCTCACGAAGGCTTCATGCCGTTGGAAAGGACTCACACTCCTAGTCTTCAATCTTTATCTCTACAAAATGTTGGCTGAGATGGATTTGATGAAACCAATGGTTCACAAAGAGCCCAAGCACACTAGGGAACTCAGCCGTCTATCAAGTGATGGGCGGTGAAATCATGCCAAATGAACACCGAAGAAGGAACTTATCATTTCTGCACCTAACCAACTTGAAGACAATGCTCACTGAAGACAATCCTCCCAATGATGACAATGATCGCATGAGCAAAGTCTTCGTCCGATTCATCCTCGAGTTGCAAATGAAGTACAGATTGAGAAGATAATCGATAGCATCAATGCACGGTCCGCTTACTGCTCAAGAAACACAACTAGCAAATTTCTTGGGCACTTTTCATTTGTGTCAATATCGGAACCAAAGAAAGTTCTTGAAGCCTTTATGGAACGGAATGGATACAAGCTATGCAAGAAGAACTTCAGCAGTTCAAGCTGAATAATGTTTGGGAACTTGTCAAGCGTCGACCCTCATAAGCATAACATTATTGGCACCAAATGGATATTCGAAACAAGCAAGATGAGCATGGTCGTAAATCGGAAACAAAGCACGGCTTGTGGCTCAAGATATACTCAAGTTGAAGGAATTGACTTCGATGAAACATTGCTCACTGTAGCTGAAGCTTGAAGCTATTAGCATACTACTCGCCTATACTAACCACCACAACATCTTGCTCTATCAAATGGATGTGAAGAGTGCATTTCTCAATGGCAAGATTGAAGAAGAAGTATATGTCGCTCAACCACACGGCTTTGAAGATCCAAAACATCCACGTATGGTGTACAAGCTAAATAAAACACGTATGGCCTCAAACAAGCTCCTCGCTTTGGTATGATACAATCAAGACTTCACGAGAGCAAAGAAGCTGAAACTGGATCCCTTGATCCCACACTCTTCACGAAGACATATGATGGTGAGCTGTTTGTATGCCAAATATATGGATGACATTATCTTGGTGCACCAACCAGGTATAGTGATGAATTTGGATACATGATGCAAGAACAATATCAGATGTCCATGATGGGAGGCTCAAGTTCTTCCTTGGTTTTCAAATTAAATCGACCAAAGGAATGGCATCTTTATATCTAAAGAAAAATACCTCCAAGATTGTGCGAAGAAGTTTGGAATGCAAAAGAGTGCAAAGGATACCGAGCGTAATGCCAACCAAACACTGCTCCCAGGTCCGGTGACAATGGTAAAGGAGTTCGATCAAAAGGTATACCGCTCCATGATTGGTTCCTTGCTTTACCTATGTGCATCTGGGCGGATATTATGTAGTGTTTGCATGTGCTTTCGATTCAGCTGCACCAAAGGGTAACATCACTTATGCATTTGTGAGCGAATTCTTGATATTTGGATCACACCCCAACACTTTCGGATTATGGTATCCAAAGGGCTCAAATTTTGATTTGGTTGGATTTTCGGATCTTTGATTATGCTTTGGTAAACAAGGTGGATCCATGAAGTCTACATCGAGGCACATGTCACTTTACTGGAACGATCACAAATGTCATTGGTCTTCAAAGAAGCGTACATGTGTCACTCTCTGCTTGAAATCTGAATACATTGCTCTTTGGATCTTGCTGTATGCACTTCTATGGATAAACAAACTCTCAAGGACTATGGCATCAATCCGACACAAGTACCTCTCTTCTGCGACAGCGTAAGCCATCAAGATTGCCAACAATCGATCCGAACTTCGAAGACAAAAGCACATTGAAATTCGTCATCATTTTCTCGGGGATCATGTCATGAAGAAAGATATTGACATCATTCCGTCAACGAAGAGCAATGGCAGATATCTTCACAAAGCCCTTGGATGAGAAAAGGTTTTGCAAGTTCAATTGTGAGCTAAATATCTTGGAATCCTCAAATGTCACTTGATCAAGCACATCCTAACACTTATGCATGTTGATGACTTAGATGTGCAACCTGCAAGTATATGTCTTCAATCTAATGAAGACTTACATTACGAGTGTGAATACATTAGCGTGGAATTTGACTTGAGGCCCACGATAATTTGGTGCCGAATAGTGCAGGTCTAATACTTCTGATCGGATTGGTAGCACCACCAAATTTCTTTGTTTGAAGTGTTTCACTCATGGCGTTATTTCTGCAATATCTTAGCATTTGATTTGTCTTCAACTTCAATATATATATATATATATATATATATATATATATTGATCTATCCTCTACAACATTCACTTATAGCTATGTCTTCAAGTTGAATCTTTTGAACTAAGTGAGCATTGATCGAACCCCAATCTCTCTATGCTTCCTATCTCAAACTCTATCATGTCCAAATCATATGCATTCTATTGAAGCGTGAATGTCTTCTGCGTCCTTGTCGAGGAAGACACGAAGACAAACTTTAAATCTGTTTTAAATGATTCATCTTCTGTTGAATTCGGGCTTGGAGCGACCATCAAACAAACTGGCGGGCGTGGGAGCGTGGGACATCTCGAGTATGTTGCATGCGTGCCACGTGCCCCTCGGATGTGAACCGCCCGGGGTCACTGCGTAATTATGACATGCACTTTTACCCTTATAAATACTGTCCCCTGTGGTAAGAAAATCTTCTTCACCTCTCCACCTCGTCAAAACCCTAAGCGCCACCGCTAGCTCTCGGCGACGCCCGTGACGAAGCGCTTCGCTACCGCTGCTTCTCGGCCTTCCTCACGCATGACCCGAACATCGCTCATCTCCGCCCGCCGTGGTAGGTGTCCTCCATCGCCAAGTTAGAGACACGGTGGATTGAACTGCCGACCTCCTTCTTCCCGTCTAGCAGTTCTTGAGTGGTAAATATAACTCTATTTTTACCATCTTTTTGATCTTCAAGAGTCATCCTACTTTCCAAAATTGGTTTCTACCCATACTCGTTAGATCTATATATGCATCTCGTCTTGCCTAGTATATTCACTTAAGCTTCACAACTAGTTAGATTCCTCACTTGTACTTATTCACGGATTCGTACAAATGGAACCAACTCTCGAGTGTAAGTGAATGTCTTAGCATCATGAGGTCAATGTCTTCAAACGATTTATCTTCAAAATCTTCTAAGAATGCATATGACCTCTTCCCTTCCTCGCATCTCTAATCGCATCACGGTACATGTCCGTGGGAGAATCCCTTGGTTCTCATAAATGCATTCGTTTGCGAAATTCTTACGACATCAAACTAACTCTCCTGAAGCCAGGTTCACATGCTGTCCGAGCAAGCGCAAGCCTTTGAAGCCTTTGAGCATGAAGCCATTCAGTTTGAAGATCATGGTCTGAGATAAATCTGTTAGGAAGAATTGGCGGAACAGCGTCGTAAAGGAACCTCAAAAGATCCGCTGATGACCTCGCGAGAGCTGTACAAAACAGATCGAAGAAACTACAATAAGCGCAAAGGCGAATCCAATGGATTAAATCGATATTGAGCTGAACGATGGTTCAAGTACAATTTCGTCACGGGAATATGCGAGAAGAATGCCATCGGATGCCCTTGGGGTGATATTCTCTTTAGGGCTTCCACCCAAGAACATGGCTGAAGCTATTGCACAAGGTTTCTATCCTTGTATGGTCCGTGGACCTCAGCACGAGAATGCCGACCAGCGTCTTTGCTCTAGTGTCGTGGCGACAATCTCTTCAAAGCGCAACTTCCACATGCACAAAGGCTTACGCAAAGGAAAATAAGAAGTCATTGGGATTAGACTTCAACCCTGGTCCCTCTGCTCCCGTCTTTGATGACTCACGTGGCCTTTAGACAATGTCGCCGGTCCCTTTTCAAACCTTGATGGCCTCATCACTTACATCTTGGTCCAAGGTGCCAAAGTGTATCACTCGATGACAATCTTGAGTGATGAAGCCCGGCTCAGCTCTGCTCCTGCTCCAAAGCTGCGAGCTTAAGAAAGTCAAGGCTCCAAAGTCAACTGCTCCTCCAAAAGCTTCCGTGTGTGAAGCCAGCATGCTTCCCACGAAGCCGATTACAGCGGTCGAATAAATCCTGTATCTCCAAGAAGATGGAAAGAAAAAATTGTCAAGAACAACTGGTGAGCGGCACTAACCCCTGCTGCCGTTCTGCGTGAAGAGCACATTGATCATCAAGTGATGGCGATCTTGCAGATGATGCTCTTGAGCAACTTATCAAAGCAAAGAAGAAACGAAATCTTCAACAACTTGCCTCTCTTTGATGTGGCAATCATCCATCACTTCATTGATGAGTGGTTTGACACACCAAACATCAACTTTGAAATCTGCCTTCCTATTGGCCTCGGCGTCTCCTTCAATGGCGCCATTGCTTGAGCTAGCTCTAGCTCAGCGCATTATTGAAGCTGAAGCACAAGATTGACTATGAGAAGGCTCGATTCAAGAAGCATATGGCTACCTCAGCATGCAAGGCGTCAAAAACTTCAAGGTCATCTGCACGACCTCAAAGAAGCCTTTGTCAAGCGTGAAGAATCGAGAGGCTCGTGGCGCATGAAGAGCTTGGTGACAAGTGCGTGCTTGCCTACAATAATTTGAGAAGCGCCAAGGCTCTTGGTAAATCTGGCATCGACCCAGGATGGCTGCAAAGAAAAAAAAAGTCTTCAATGACCAAGCTGCACCTTCAAGGCAGGAAGAACCCGCATAGTCTTCCCAAGCAGCATGGTGGCTCAAAGCCAAAGGTCGGATCAACCGCCACGAGCAGAAGAAGATGAGGGCTGCGAGTGAAGCGGAAAAAGAAACATCCTGAAGCCTCGATGTTGCTCCCTCAAGAAGAAGCTTAAGACCAAGAAGAATCGGGCTGCTCCCACAGAGCCCTTGGTTGTTGAACCCATTTACGTGGTTAGTCCCGTCTGCAACCCAAGAACTTGCATGACTGTTCATGAGCCACTGCTTCAGGAGGAGAATCCTGGTGAAGAGATTCAGCAGGTGATCCCATCAACTGCTGAAGACATTAGTCACCATGACAATGTTGAAGATGATGAAGTTCTTCCTCAAATCGAGTACAATGTGGTATCATCGCTGTTAAATGCTGACAGCAAACTCATCGGCATTGGTGATCCTCGGCGTAATTGCTCGAGGGATGCTTCATGGGCTGATGCCACGCAACAACAAGACTCCCCAGTACTCCCCAACAACAAGTCACTCCCCAACAACAAGTCACTCCCCAACAACAACAGCAAGAAGGGAAGACTTTGAGGCCGAGGCAACCCCCATCTCAAAAGCGTCATGACATTTCGCGAGGCCGCCAAAGGTCAAAGGCCTCAAGTACCTCTCTCGGCGTTCGAAGGAGAAGTGCACCACCAACCTGTTGCCCGTCAAGTGTTTCGAAGCCACCTCCAGCGTGAATGTCTCCGAGTGCGAAGCCAGCTGCTGAAGACAATCCGGTTCACATCAACCCGAGACACCCAAGAAGAAGAAGAAGCGTGTCCCTACACCTCGATAATTGAAGAAGTGATCCCGACATCCAGCGTGCGGTGCAAGCCCTCCGGCTCCTCAAGTGGAGGTTGAAAACGATGAGGCTGCCACCTCCAACACCAATGAAGCCAATAGCGTGGTCATGGCTGAAGCCAATGTGAGCACTGCACCAACAGCTCACAAGCCAATGAAAGGCTGCTCTCGAAATGCTCTGACGCAGCACTGAAGCCTCGATTCTTCCACTGCTCAGTTCCGCCACCAAGGCCCTACACAATCGAGCAAGCATACAACTATGGCGAGCTAGTCCGCGATAAGATGGCCCGTTCGGTCCCTCCGCCTCATGCCTCACGGTCCTTAGTTAAACTATCATATTGGGCATAGGCCTCAGGTCCGGAAGCCGAAGCCAAGACTGCCAAGGTTTCCAGGCACTTCCACCTCAAGAGGTTCTTTCAATGCAAATGGCTTCAAGCCCACAACACTTTCTTTGACGGTGCAAGAACCCTACACAAGGCCAGGATATCTTACTGGCCGTTTAAGGAACTATCATATGAAGCTATTACTCCTGCGTTACTATGTGATCAAGCGCATTTTCCCTCATATCGCCTTGACCTTTGAAGCCATTGCGGACTGCCGTGCTTAGAAGAAGCACTTGATTGCTTTCATGATGCAGATCTGCTTGGTTTTAAATTCTGGACAAAAGAACCTTTGGAATGAAGAATAGTGCTTCAATTCTATACTACCCTCCACATCATGGCTACTTAGCGAGAATCACGAAGACATGGGTTCTCGAGTGGATGACGGAAATGTCCATCATGAAGCCAAAGCTCTTGACATCATTGAGCTCACGAGGGCTACCCACTCCGGAGAGCTGTTTGAACACGGATGTCAACTCCACCGATGCCTTGGAGCATATTTCCATAAGCCGAGAACCCGACATGAGTGGATCTTTGAGCATGATGAAGCCACTTGCCACATGGCGCTGAATACCCTCAGCACTTCTTTGTTGATGACCTTGGTATACTGCCTCTTCTAATATATCACATCATCGAGGCGGACTCTATGGCCTATCAAGGGCATTCATAAAATACGCAAAGCTTGAAGGAGCAATGAAGACATTGGTCTTCTACATCCTCAATGGCATCGACTTCAACGCAAGAATTCTTCATCAGACAATGTTGATGCATCTGGATCGATCTGTTTGGTCTCAAGTTTTATGCTCCATGGGTCATCGCCTCATCAAGATGCACTCTACTATCAACTATCAACCCTCTGCTACTTAATCATCGATCTTTCTACGAGAGGTTGATATATACATTGAAGCCATATACCCCAGAGCACCTGGCAGCCTCTAAGTCTTGAGCGCAGATCACCGCACTTCTCTCAACCTATGGAAGGCGTCCAAGTGGTATCTCGTGTCTATCTCTGGCTGGAACACGTCGTCGCCTCATCGATCTTGTGGTGAAGCCCTTGAGCACAATTGGCCAAAGGCCTCGGAAGCTCTCGAGTCCTCAATGATCGAGAACTTCTTGTGGCGCTGCATCAAAAACAAGATAAGCATCACTCTGGCTCAGCGACAAATGCAAAGCCTCTTGGTGGGCGTCAATCGCATTGAAACCTTGCCACCAAGAATGCTTTTGTCACTCACGAGACCTGTCGGCGATCATGGAAGAGTTTGACCTGCTTTCGGTCTTTGAGCGAGATCTTCAAGGCGATGGCTTCACTGAGACGCTTCAAGTTTGACTCCACTCCTCCATGGAATGCAGTCCTCGGCGAACTCCATCACTTGAAGACTCGAAACTTATTCTTCCTCCACGGCAGCTGTCAATGCGGAGTGATCGATGATGAAGCGATGCTACTTCACGCTCCTACTTACGCATGAATGCGACAACTGCGCCAGCTAAATACGTCACCACCAACCAACAACGACAACCCTCTGCATCATCTTCTTGAGAAGAGGGCAGTAGATGCTCTATGTCTTCAAACCTTTTTGGTCCTTACTGACAAAAGGGAGAAGCATATGAGTTTGATAGTCTTCAAGCGGGTTCATAGGCGGTTGCATAATATTTGCCTAGTGTTTACAACTCTTGCTTTTGATACATTTGGTTCTTTGAGTTGTAACACTTAAACTTCGATAATAGGCATACGCCACTTATTTGCTTTACTCTGAGTGCGATGATAAATTCCACATGTGCGGCGATAACCCAGCGCTTAGATCATTACTGCGGAGCGTCCATTTTCATTATGCATGTCATTCTCTTAGCTATATCATTTCATGCATGATGAATTATCTTCATAAGTTGAAGAGGATCTCCACAAGTACAACCTGCCATGTGCATTTGCATTCCAAAAGCAAACTACTTATATGCACATCTTGAGAGAGCCTTTGCCCTTATGAAGACAATTCCTATCCTTTACAATTTCACATATTTTATCCCGTTGAAAACTTCAACCAGTTTTCATCAATCACCAAAAGGGAGATTGTAAGTGCATCTAGTGCCACCCCTAGTTGGTTTTGGAGTATTGACGACAAATGTGGTTGAGGACTAATGCGTTTGTGAGAATTGCGGGATACTTGCAGAGTAGTGTCCCTCATTGATTGGTTTACCTCGGAGGCGACCCTAAAATGTATGAAGACATTGGCGACAATGGTGGTATGTGAAGATATTCACATTGAAGACTATGACATGAGAAGACATTGAGTGAAGACTATGGGCGAAAGGCTGTGTCGTTTCGTTGTTTCCTTTTCTTCTTTGTTGGTCGTAGGAACCACCGTCTTTGTTAAGTGGGGTCCAAGTGATCATAGTCAGAATGGTGAGTGATGCTCAACCCAAATCCTATGTCTTGACGAAGACAATGAAACAAAACTTATCGAGCTGGATGAGTCAGCTTTGCTTGTAGCCCAAGTAAAGTTGCCGTGTGTGTTTGAAATCGACCATTGGAACACGTGTCGGTTCCTTAGTGACCGGGGTCATTTCGGACATAACAGTCGGGTTGCCTAGTGGCTATAAATAGCCCACCTACACCATAAATTGGTGGCTGCTCGGAGTTAGTGCCGGCTTTTGTCGTTTGAGAGCAACCCACCTCGAAGCCTTTGAGAGAGAAATCCTTGCGAGGACAAAGCCCAAACACCCGAGCCAAGAGTGTTAGGCATCTTTGAAGTCTTTACATGCATGTGTGCGTGAAGACTTATTACACTTGGGACTATGATCCTCCGGCCCGGTTAGGCGTCGCGTTCTGAGCATCCAAGAGTCATTGTGGATTGCGGTGAGCGAAGTCTGTGAAGGTTGGAGAAGTCTACCTTGAAGACTTACGAATGATTAGGTGAGAGACTGTGTCCTTAGCTCAAGGGTAATAAGATGAAGGCAGCGGTCTTCTAAGTTGAATCTCAGCCTCCCTAACCAGATGTCACAGTTGTCAACAAGCTGGAACTGGTCAACAAATCATGTGTCTTCAACAAGTGAGTTGGTTCTATCCCTTCCCTCCTTTACCTTGAGTTTGTCTTACGTTGAAGTCATTGCTTATATGTCTTATCTGTTTTGACTTCATTGCTTGACTACTATTGTTGTTTGGCTTCATACTATCTTCCATCTGATCCTTACTACATAGCTGCTATTAGTCTTGTCCGTTCACATTATTGCATACTTGACTATGGCTTGCTTATTGTAGTTTTCCTTCGCTGCATATCAATTAGGTCATTTCTGTTGTTTGTCTTTGAAACCTCCGTGTTTTGAAAACTTTCCTAAAATCCTATTCACCCCCCCTCTATTCGATAGCTAGCACTTTCAGCAAGCATCTGGGAGTTGGAACATTAAGCTTTGATGAGATGATCAAAGCGTTTGGGTTCTCTTGAGACTTATGGAGAAGCCTGCGTTTACAAAGCGAGTGGGAGCTCTGTGGCATTTCTCATATTATATGTAGATGACATACTTTTGATGGGAAATGATATAGAACTTTTGGACAACATTAAGGCCTACTTGAATAGAGTTTTTCAATGAAGGACCTTGGAGAAGCTGCTTATATATTAGGCATCAAGATCTATAGAGATTGATCAGGGCGCCTCATAGGTCTTTCACAAAGCACATACCTTGATAAGATATTGAAGAAGTTCAAAATGGATCAGTCAAGAAAGGGTTCTTGCACTGTATTACAAGGTGTGAAATTGAGCTCGGCTCAATGCCCGACCCTGACAGAAGATAAAAAGAGATGAGTGTCATCCCTATGCTTGACCATAGGATCTATTATGTATGCCATGTTGTGTACGGACTGATGTAAACCTTGCGTAAGTTTGGTAGGAAGGTACCAAACTAATCCCGACAAGGAACAGGGACAGCGGTCAAGAATATCCTGAAGTACACGAAAGGACTAAGGACATGTTTCTCGTTTATGGAGGTGACGAAGAGCACAAATAAATAAGTAAAGGGTTACGTCGGCCTAGCTTCGACACAGATCTGAATGACTCTAAGTCACAAACCCGGATCACGTGTATATGTTGAATGGTGGAGCGATAGCTAGATGCGGTATGCAAGCGAGCGTCGTGGCGGGATCTACATGTGAAAGCGGAGTACATGGCAGCCTCGGAGGCAGCGCATGAAGAAATTTGGGTGAAGGGTTCATCACCGACCTAGAGTCATACCCAATGCGTCGGGGCCGATCAAACTCTTCGTGACAACACTAGAGCTATTGCACTTGCCAAGGAGCCAGGTTTCACAAGAAGACCAGGCACATCAAGCGTCGCTTCAACTCCATTAAGTGAAAATGTTCAAGATGGAGACATAGAAATTTACAAAAGTGCATACGGATCTGAATATCATGAGATCCGTTGACTAAACTCTCTTCATGAGCAAAATATGATCAACACCAGAACTCTATGGGTGTTCGATTCATCCGCAGTGTAACTAGATTATTGACTCTAGTGCAAGTGGGAGACTGTTGGAAATATGCCCTAGAGGCAATAATAAAAGGATTATTATTGTATTTCTTGTTCATGATAATTATCTTTTATTCATGCTATAATTGTATTATCCGAGGAAATCGTAATACTGCGTGTGAATACATAGACTACAACATGTCCCTAGTGAGCCTCTAGTTGACTAGCTAGTTGATCAATAGATAGTCATGGTTTCACGACTATGGACATTAGATGTCATTGATAGCGGATCACATCATTAGGAGAATGATGTGATGGACAAAACAATCCTAAGCATAGCACAAGATCGTGTAGTTTGTTTTGCTAGAGCTTTTCCAATGTCAATTATCTTTCCTTAGACCATGAGATCGTGTAACTCCGGATACCCGTAGGAGTGCTTTGGGTGTACCAAAGCGTCCTGGCAATAAGCTGGGTGACTATAAAGGTGCACTACAGGTATCTCCGAAAGTATGCATTGGGTTATCCGGATCGAGATGGATTTGTCCTCCGTATTACGGAGAGGTATCCTTGGGCCCTTTCGGTAATGCATCATCATAATGAGCTCAAAGTGACCAAGTGTTTGGTCACGGGATCATCATTCTGGTACAAGTAAAGTGACTTGCGGTAGCTTGAGATTGAGCGAGGTATTAGGATCTGAAACGATCGAATCTCGGGCAAATATTTATACCCGATTGACAAAGGGAATTGTATCTGAGGTTGCTTGAATCCTCGACATCGTGGTTCATCCGATGAGATCATCGAGGAGCATGTAGGAATAACATGGGTATCAGATCCTGCTTTGTTGGTTATTGACGAAGAGCCGTCTCGGTCATGTCTCGTGTCTCGAACGTGGGTCTACACAAGGTTCGGTGGCCTAGGGTTGTAGAGATATGAGTATGCAGCAAACGAAAGTTGTTGAGTCCGGATGAGATCCGGGCATCACGAGGAGTTCGGAATGGTCGGAGGTAAGAATTATATATAGGAAGTGTAGTTTGACCATCGGGAGAGTTTGAGGTCACGGTGTTGTCTGGGACCACGGAAGGTCCCGAGGTCACCAGGTGGGGACACCTATCCCGTGGGGCCCGTGGGCTGAGGTAGGAGGGACCAGCCTGGTGGGCTGGTCGCCCCGTTAGCCCCCTGCGCCTGGGGTTGGAAACCCTAGGGTGGAAACCTCACTGCCACCTTGGGGCCTCCACCCCTGGCCGCCCGCCCCCTTGGGAGATCCCATCTCAGGGCCGGCGCCCCGAGGGGCCTATATAAAGGGGAGGAGGGCAGCCGCTGCCATGAAGTCTTGGCGCCTCCTCTCCCCTGCACCTCTCCCTCTCAAGCGAGGCTCGGCGATGCTCTGCGGAACCCTGCTGCATCCACCACCACCGTCGTGCTGCTTTGGATCTTCTTCAACCTCTCCCTCCTCCTTGCTGGATCAAAGTGCAGGAGGCGTCATCCGCTCCGTCACGCGTGTGTTGAGCGGAGGTGCTGTCCGTTCGACACTTGGTCATCGGTGACTTGGATCATAATGAGTCTCGACTCCCTCAACCCCGTTCTCTTGAGCAGCTTCCTTTCATGATCTACAAAGGTATGTAGATGCAATCCTATCACTCGTTGCTAGATGAACTCATAGATGGATCTTGGTGAAACCGTAGGAAAATTTTTATTTTCTACAGCGTTCCCCATCGGTTTCTTCACATAAGCATAGTGAGCCCAAACTTTAAGAAAGCGACAACTTTGGTTTCTTGCCAAACCACAGTCCATAAGGCATCGTCTCAGCGGATTTTGATGGTGTCCTATTTAACGTGAATCGGCCGTCTCTAAAGCATAACCCCAAAATGATAGCGGTAAATCAGTATGAGACATCATAGACACCATATCTAGTAAAAATCGATTCTGACGTTCGGACACACCATTACGTTGTGGTTGTTGCGGGTGGCGTGAGTTCGAAACTATTCGCATTGTTTCAAATGTAAACCAAACTTCGTAACTCAAATATTCTCCTCCACGATCAGATCGTAGAAATTTTATATTCTTATTACGATGATTTTCCACTTCACTCTGAAATTCTTTGAACTTTTCAAATGTTTGGACTTGTGTTTCATTAAGTACATATACCCATATCTGCTCAAATCATACATGAAGGCGAGAAAATAACGATACCGCCCTTGAGCCTCAATATTCATTGGACCACACACATCGGTATGTATGATTTCCAATAAATCAGTTGCTCGCTCCATAGTTAGGAGAGCGGCGTTTTGGTCATCTTGCCCATGAGGCGAGTTACTTGAAATACCAAGTGATTCATAATCAAGTGATTCAAGAAGTCCATCGATATGGAGTTTCCTCATCGCTTTACCAATATGACCCAAGCAGGCGGTGCCACAAATAAGTTGCACTATCATTATCAACTCTGCATCTTTGGCTTCAACATTATGAATATGTGTATCACTATTATAGAGATTTAATAAAAATAGACCACTCTTCAAGGGTGCTGTAAGTGCATCTAGTGCCCTTAGTGATTTTGGTGTATTGAAGACTTATAGGTTAAGGGAATGGCCGTTTGTGAGTGTACACAGGTCTATAAGTCTATGAGGAGTTTGATACTTACGGAGAAAGTCGACCCCTAAAATGAAGTTCTTGTTGAACACTTTGGATTCTGAAGACTTTGAAAGTGAAGAAATTGGTGTGACCTTGAAGAATTGGCAATCATTCGAGGAACATGAAGCGTGAAGGCTTTTGTTTTATAGTTTCATTTCTCTTTCTTGAGTCATAAAACCACCGTCTTGTTAAAAGGGTCGAGAAATACTAAGGAAAAATTTCCATGTGATGCTCAACTCAAATCCTACGCTACCAATCCCTTGGCGAAACCATTGGAAATCTCATACAGTTCAGTCATATTCTTGATGTGAGGCGAAGTTCTTACGGTCTCTGAGAATTTTTACTGAGGAGTTAGGAATTCGCCGGTCTGGTGCCTACGATGAGGAACATGATAGCGTGAGGATTTTGATAGTCAAATTCCGACCGTTGTTGTGCTTTGCAGTTGTTCCAAATATCTACCCACCTAACGGTCATATCAGATAAGGCATTTATGTCTTATCATGTCGGGCTGCTCCTAGGCTATAAATAGCTGCCCCTACAACCACTAGCTGGTTGGCTGCTCAGAAAGCTGACACTTGTCATTTGAGAGCATCCCATCCTCAGGGACTTTGGCGAAAATCATCAAGTGAGAAAACCCAAACCAACACCTACAAACCCAAAGTGATTGAGCATCAGAAGAGATTGATCCTGCGTGGATCCGGTAACATTTCCTTTGAAGACATGCTTCTTCGAGACGGTTAGGCGTCAAGGTCTAGAAGCATCCAAGAGGAATTGTGGATGGCGGTGACCGAGTTTGTGAAGGTTGGAAGTCACCGAAGACTTACCACGGTGATTAGGCGAGTCTGTGTGACCTTAGCTCAAGGAGAATCTGGTGAGGCTGTGTGTCGAGGACTAGGTGTCCTCGAGTTTAAATACTCAGCTGCTCCAACGGATGTACATGGCGAGATAGCAGTTGGAACTGGTCTACCAAATCATTGTCTTCACGAGCTCACTTTGGTTCTATTTCCTCAACTATTTCATTTCCTCATGTACATTGTTTGCACTTTGTTCATATCTGTTTGAAGACTTTGTGAAGACTTTCTCAATTTCCTCGGTTCAATTTCTTGATCTATGCATCTTCTTTCTTGTGTTATCCTGTGTTTATGCTTTCTGTACTCTGTGCTTGTCTTCACTTCATCATGATGACTATGCTTGTGTTCTGTTATGTTTACATCTGAGTACTTATTCCGCTGCAAGTAGTTCTTCATTTAGGAATTTCCTCACTAGCAAATTCCTCAGTGAAGAATTCATAAAAATCGCCTATTCACCCCCCTAGTCGATATAGCACTTTCAATTGGTATCGAGCAAGGTACTCCCTTGTTACGTGATTTTAGTTTAAGCTGCTTTGGAGGTTTTAGTTATGTTGACGCTTAGGTATGATCAAGGTCTCTGCTGGGCGTCCTACCTTGATGGAGCGGACTACCCCTCTTTGGAAGAATAAGATGCGAATGCATCTTGAGGCAATTGACAACGATCTCTGGTATGTTGTGGAAAATGGTGTTCCCTCAGTCACACCTTCTCTAAGCCATCTTGATGTGAAGAGATTCAAGCAACTCGATTCTCAAGCTAGGAATATCATATGTGGCCATCTGAGCAAAAGGCAGTATGGAAGAGTGAGTGCTTTGGAAGCGCTAAGCTTATGCAGGATAGGCTGTCCAAAGTGAATGAAGGAGTCTCAACTCAGCGTGACTCTTGTGTTGGCGTTCTTAGCAATCTCTTCAACCACTTCAAAGACTCGACAATGAAAATGTTCAGCAAACCTTGATCGCCTCGCGACATCTCAAATGAGCTTCAGCGCTTGGCGCCACTAACATCACCGACCATGAGGTGGTGAATAAATTATTGAGATCGCTAAATTCTTCATTTGATACTCATGCATGATGATTCAAAAGTGTGCTGACTACAAGTCCTTGATCCGGTGATATCCTCGAGAGGCTAAATACTCATGAGTTCGAGCTTGCGAGAAGAGATCTCTCGGTTCGAGCTATGGCAGATCACGTGCTTTGAAGGCCAAAGGCGATATCTGAGTCACGAAGATGAAGACTCTGCTAGCAGCCTTGGTGTCCTGAAGGCGGAGCCAGGAACTTGCGCTGCTCGTGAAGAAATTTCAGAAGTTCTCAAGGCGTGGTCGCTTTGGAAAACCCTCAATGAGCAATGATTCCTCATCCAATGACTACAAGAAGAGGCTATGCCACAAATGCAGAAACTTGGTCACTACATCCAAGATTGTCCTCGGTGGGATAAGGAATCAAGAAGAAGAAATACAAGGATTACGATTACGATGGCGCAAGAAGAAGAAGAAATCTTCAAAGTTTTCATCATGAAAATCCTCGGTATTCATCTCACAAGAAGAGCAGCTCCAAGAAGGCTCGGGCATTCATTGGCAAGAAGCGGACTCTGAGGCTGAATCTGCGGAACATGAGGGTGAGGAGGCATCTGAGAAGTCTCGAGTGCGGTGTGGCGAGCCTAGCTCTCGCTCTTGCATTCGTCGACAAGTCTATCTTCAACTCTGAAAGCGACTTCACCAACAAAAGGCTGATGAAGGCAATGATGACTACGCTCCACCTATTGCTTCATGGCAAGGGTGCCAAGGTAACCATCGCCTCCTATGACTCTAGTGAGGATGAATTTGATGAAAATCTCAAGCCCAGCTACTCTAAACTTGGTAAAATTGCTGTGAAACAACAAAATGCCTTTGAAAAGGTTCAAAACATGCTAGACAAAAGTGATGATATGTTGGGTGAAGAAATGGATCGCACTAAAACCTTGGTGAAAATCTTGAGACTTGGTCAGGTTTGACAATCTTCAAGGTCATCATAACACTCTCTTATCGATCACGAGAAGCTTTCTTATGAATTTCTTCAAAGAAAGCAAGATCTTGAAAAAGCTAAGAGTGGATTATGAAGATCTTGAAGAACACGATTCATTACTTGCTGAACAAATCAAGCGCTACCGAAGAATTTGTTCCTACATATGCGAAATGGATTGAATGTGAAGCTGCTAATTCTTCACTGAATGTTCAAATGCTTATAATGCTACAAATTCTTCATATGTCTCTACTATCACTAATTCCTCATCTAAGGACAATGCAAGTATCCTTGATGATGCAGGGCTGAAGGAAGCTGTACATAATGGGCATGTACAAAAGCCTCAAAGACATCAGACTCTTTGTGATGTGCTCAGCAGATCCTCAATAGAAACCCTAGGAAAGAGGTATTGCCTTTGAGAGGAAACTCAATGCTGATGGAACATATTGGAAGCCGAGAAGTACCCCAAAACCTCATGGGTTGCTGCAAAGGGACCTCAGTTGATCCATCAACAACAGCTTTACATGTGAATCTCCTCATTCTTCGATCGTCATCGACTCTAACTATAAACTGTTCAGAAATCAGAATAGTGGCGTATTTGCTAGATGTGTTGGGACTAGCTGCAGGAATAGTTCCCCTATGAAGAAAATCTGGGTTCCCAAAGTTGCCTTGAAAGTCTTGGTGAATGTCCTCATGACACCACATGAAGAATAAGAACCCCGGATCAACTTCTTCATATGAACCAAATTCTTCATATGGATCCAAGTCCTCAAGTGGACCAAATTCCTCCGTGGATCAAATTCCTCAAAGGATCAAAGTCCTCATATGATCATCATCGTGCTAACTCTTTTATTTTGCGAGGTAGAGCTAAGGGCTATGAATATCGCATTATTCTTCAAATCATTATGTTCATAAGTCCTCAAAGAATTTCTCACCTTATTCATATGCTTACCCTAACCCCTATTATGTGAAAGCGAAGGGCATCTATGCCACCTCTCTCATATGGTGCTTTCATGAGTGATGAATTTTTGCCACCTTCAGATGTGGGTGGTGAAGAAAAAGAACTAATCTCTTATGCAGGTCAGGTCTCAGGCGTACTCAAATCGTCTAAAAATTTCTTTGGAGACACGAACAATGCTGATAGGGCCTTGAGCTAATCATGATGAAATGAACTTTCATTTCACGTCCTCCTACCAATTTATCTGCTCCATTGCTTGATGAAATGGATCTGATGATATTGATGTCATATTCTTCATTGATGAAGTATATGAGTTAAGTAGCTACACTAATTCATCTGCGGGATGATCAACCCAAAACCAATGAGTGGGTCCTCGATGGTGGATGTACAAATCCACATGGTGGTGACAAGAATCTATTGATGGATGCTCCTTTATCACCGTCACATCTGAAGCATATCATCTTATTTGACAAAGAAAAAGCCGGTATTGGGTCTAGGTAAGGTTGCAATCTCTAAGGACATACACATGGACAAAGTCATGCTCGTCGAGTCCTTAGGATACAACCTCATATGCATCTCAATGCTTTGTGATCTTGATATGGTTGTTGTATTTGGCAAGTATCGTTGTGTTGTGATCATGGAAGCTGACACCAAAGTCTTGAAGGCTTTAGGAGAGGAGACTTGTACATTGTTGATTTCTCTGGGACCACAACCGGCCATATGCTTACTTGCAAAAGCTTGGAGAAGGCTGGCTATGGCATCGGCGACTTAGTCATCTTGGCATGAGGAATCTGCTGCTTCATGAAGAAGAAGCATGTCATTGGCATTGAGAATGTCAAATTCCTCAAGGATCACTTATGCGGAGCACTGTGAAGCTAGGAAGATGACAAAGGCCAAGCATCCGTGAAGACTATCATGACTACCACTCGACCATTTGAATTGCTTCACATGGATCTCTTGGTCCTAATCATTATTCTGCTTGTTACAAATGATGCATCTCTATATGGATTTATTCTTTGTTGATGATTATTCTCGTTATACATGGGTACACATTGTCACTTACAAACATGAGTGCGGAAGTCTTCAAGCGGTTTTCCTCGGGGCTTCAACCAACTTTGGTGTGAAGATCAAGCACATCGGGGAGTGACAATGGAACTGAGTTCAAGAATTCGGTCTTCATGACTATCTTGATGAGCGTGGTATTACTCATGAGTTATCTGCTCCTTATACTCCTCAGCGAGAATGGCATCGTGGGCGCAAGAACAGAACTCTTGTTGAGATGGCTAGCACTATGCTTGATGAATACAAGGCATACCTCGTCGTTTTTGGAGTGAGGCAATTGATCTGCGTGCCACATCATCAGCAGTATATCTTCACAAATTCTTCAAGAAGATGCCTATGAACTCCTCAGCGACAAGAAACCCAATGTGAGTTACTTCAAAGTCTTGATTGCTAAATGTTGGATTAGAGATCCTCATCACAATTCTAAATTTGCACCAAAAGCACATGAGGGTTTCATGCTTGATTCGGAAAGGACTCGCACACCTACAAAGTCTTCAACAACGTTCTTCACAAGGTTGTTGAAGCTGTGGATGTCTTGATTTGATGAAACTAATGGCTGCATAAAGAGCACCTACCTTCTGTGATAGATGAACCAGCACTGAGGATTCTATCAAGTTCAAAGCCACTAAGGATGTCATTCCTACTGAAGAATCTGCTGAAGAATTCATTCCAGAACGTGATGAACGTCGAGCTGGTGCACATGAAGAAAATGGTGCTGAGGAAAATGCACCTGAAGAAAATGCAGATCAAATTCCTCGAAGACAACCGCTCATCCTCGTATTGCAAGCGAAGTGCAAATCGAGAAAGATCATCGATGACATTGAAGCACCAGGTCCTCTCCTGCGCTCAAAAGCTTCACATTTATCTAACTTTTGTGGGCACTTTCGTTTGTCTCTATCACGAGCCTACTAAGGTAGATGAAGCATTTACGGAGCATGAGTGGATTCAAGCTATGCAAGAAGAATTACATCGATTCGAGCTCAACAACGTCGGGAGGCTGGTGAACGTCCAGATCCTCATAAGCACAACATTATTGGCACAAAGTGGATCTACGCAACAAGCAAGATGAAAATGGCCTTGTGGTGAGGAATAAGGCCTGACTTGTAGCTCAAGGCTACCGCGGGTTTGAAGATCAAATAATCGACAAAGTCTTCAAGCTCAACAAGGCCTGTATGGCCTCAAGCAAGCCCCTCGGCGTGGTCTTCAAATTAATCAACAACGCAATGAGATATTCATATCTCGGGAGAAATACCTCAGGGCGTATTGAGGAAATTCAGCATGCAAGATTGCAAAGGGTCAAAATTCAATGCCCACAAATGGCCATCTATGCCTTGATGAAAATGGTAAAACTTCGATCAAAAGGTATAGCGCTCCATGATTGGCTCTTTATTGTACCTATGTGCATCTAGGCGGATATTATGTAGTGTTTGCATGTGTGCCCAATTTCAAGCTACACGAAGGAATCACACTATAAGGCTGTGAAGCATATTCTTGATACTTAGCTCACACACCAACACTTGGATTATGGTATCCCAAGGGCTCGTCGTTTGATCTCATTGGATATTCAGACTCGACTATCTTTGGCGTCGCGTGGACCGCAAGTCAACATCGGGCACATGTCATTTCCTCGGACGATCTTTGATGCAGTGATCCTCGAAGAAAGCAGAACTGCGTATCACTCTCCCTGCTGAAGCTGAGTACATTGTTCTTTGGATCGTCTTGTGCTCAACTACTATGGATGAAGCAAACACTCAAGGACTATGGTGTCAGCGTGAAGAATGTGCCTCTCTCTGTGACAATGAGGCGCCATTAAGATTGCTCATAACCCAGTTCAGCACTCGAAGACCAAGCACATCCAGATTCATCATCATTTTCTTCGTGATCATGTGTTGAAGGGCGACATCTTCATCGACCACGTCAGCACTGAAGATCAACACCTCTACAGCATTCACTTATTGCTTTTTCTTCAAGTTGATTTCTTCTGCTAAGTGAATGTGATCGGACCCTTCCCCTCTATGCTAAACTCAACCCAGTCTATTCACAAATTCTTCATGTGTGTTCTATTTGAAACTTCGTTCAAATTCTTCCTTTGTGTCTTTGACAGCTGAAGAAATTACTGAGCGAAACTTTTAACTTATCTAATTAATCTAAATTTTTGGCTTTGCCGCTCAAACCGTTCCACTTCTCATGACAATACTTATCTGTTCACCCACGATCCTACGATCATACCTCTCGATACATGGGTGACACATGTCAAGCAGATGAGAAGGGCGAGAACACGTTAAATCCGATTTCCTCGGGTGAACAGTTTTCACTCCTCTATAAATACCCTGTCTCTTCCTCACTCCACTTTCACCTCGCTCACGCTCTCTCCCTTCGAGCTTCCCAAAACCCTAAGCGCCGCCGCTACTTCATCGTCGTCGGTGAGGAAGAGCTTCCTGCCTCGACCTAAATCGTGCGTCGTACTTTCGCATGATTATGGATTTCTTCACTCCACACGCCGCCATAGCCGTCTTCCTCTGCCGAGTTAGAGGCGTGGAAAATCTGACCTTGAACTTCACCTTCTCTTCCCGGTTAAATGAGTTCTTCACTTTGGGTAATTAAAGTTACTTTCTGCCCTCCTTGATTCTCAAGTTTTCTGAAAATCTTCAAAGGTGTTTATTCTTCAAATCTTCACACATGAACACCTCACATGTCATCTGCTCTTGATTAGTTTCTCTAAGCAATGATTTTCTTCAAGATTCCTCAATTGTGTGGATTTTCAATCTATACAACTCTGGAACCTAAGACAAAGAACGCTTAGTGAAATTCCTCAAGACTCATCTGGTCAAATTCCTCAAAACCTATTCTTTTTGAAAAACCTTACGAGAGCATATGACCTCTCAAATTCCTGCAACTATACTCTGTTCCACGGTACAAATGTCATTCTTTGAATCACTAGGTTCTCATCAACTTAACTCATTTGCAGCGTTCCTCGAAGAAAAGTTGCACACCTCTTGAAACTTCAGTTGTTCATATTCCTCGGCTGAAGAAAATGGGTGACAAAAAGCCACAGAAGGGAGGAAAGAGGCACGAGGTCAATCTGCGTTTGAAATCCCTCAGGACATTTATGCTGGGTACTGCACACCCCCTGAGGAAGATAGAAATCAGCGCAAGGTGCGCATTCAAAAGATAGAGAGGAGATGGGCACGGGAATGGAGGATCTACAGATATGTTACTCCCAACTACATGAAAGAAATTCGCTCAACCCTCCATGCTCAAGACCTCCATTGGCACCAGGCCAATTGGCGAGATCCACCAGCCTCAAGCGCGGCGGGGACTATCTTGATGAATGGGCAAGCGTCGGCCAAATTGGCCAAGCAAGCAAAGGCGATGAAGAAATTCATGGAGACTCTGCTTTGCTGTGATGCAGCTGCCTCTCTTGAGGCCTCGCTAGTCAGACCAAAGAAGGCAATGCATAAGAAGCTGCGCATAAGTCTAGTGCTTCACCTTCAATGCCCTCACGGCAAAGCTCCTTTGCTATGCCATCAAGGCCAGATTCTTCAAAGGCCCTCACGGCAAATTCCTCAGGCTGCTCCTTCAAAGTCCTCGGCTCCTCCTTCAAAGTCTTGACTGCTCAGAGCAAAATCCTCGGCTTTGTGCATCTGCCACGTGCCAAAGGACTCAATGCTTCTCAATTGCCTCGGGAGCATCACGCAAGATCCTCAGCTGCTCGAAATTCCTCAGCTGGTCCCTCTCTGCTGAAGAAAAAGGCCACTGCTGGACGAGGCATTCGACCAAGTCCTCACAAGAAGCAGTGCCTTCAAGTGCCCTCGATGATGATGAGGGCTGATGAAGAAGAACTTGCCGAAATCATCAGAGACAGGCAAGCCAGGGCCGCTAGAGCCAAAGGCAGCAATGTGCCTCTGATGTTGGATCCAAAGTTGATCCTCGACTACATTGACCTGTGGCACAAGGATCCTAACATGCCTTTCTGGAGATGAACCTCACTCTGGTCAAAGTCATGTTCTGACTGCCTTCATTGAGGAAGAAAAATGGAAATTTGAACAAGGTAGAAGTTTGAAGAAGCAGCGATACAAGAAACAGCGCTACCTCAAGGACAATGTCCTTACTCTCACTCTGGTCACTCCTTGCCTTGCAAGTTGAAATCAAACAAGCGAGTGATGAATTTGATCACTACCATGCTGATTGGAATGGCGCCAAGGTGTGTTTCGTCAATCTGACGAAGAACTTCACTTCAAGTGCTGCTCCACATGCGTTGAAGTTACTCGGGCTGAAACATCTGCTCGATCTCTTGAAGAACAATACCGGCTTGATGACAATCAGTCTGCTGAAGAAAATGAAAGTGCAGGCTGATGACTCCATTCCAGCCGCTGAAGGTATTGTCAGGGCATCCACTAGTGGTGCGCCTGAAGAAAGTGAACAAGTCAGGGCAACTGCATCAGTTGTGCCTGAGGAAAATGAACAAGAGTCTTCTTCACCTTCTGCGCCTACACCAACTCCGATCCTTCCATCTGCATCAGATGCGAAGAAGACCAAGGCTGCGAGCGTGCAGCTGTGAAAAAGAAGGCATCAACTTTATCAAATTCTTCAGCTCCGAAGAAGATGAAGACTCTGACCAGTTCAATTGACAATCCAATTGATGTCGTTCCAGTCTCATCAATGCCATCAAAGGACCTTCTTCCTTTTGGTGAAGAGTATGTGATTCTCGATGAATCTGATGAAGAAACTCCTTCTGATGCTTCGACAGAGCAGTTGGACGAAAAAATTGAAGTAGATAAAATCCCTTCAACCCCAGTCATTTCCTCACCCATGCCTCAGTTCACTGCTGAAGAGGCAGGTGTTGAAGAAATAGCAGATGAGGATGTGGACATTGGTTGTACCACTTGTGACGACCCGTGTCATTATTATTATAGATAATGACACTAGTCCTTTGATTATTTCTTGACAAAATCTTGTTTTGTCAAATAATAATACATGTCGAGATTTACAACGAGGGAATAGCTAGAGATGGTCATTTATATTACAATACCATGCCCTTGAGAACTAAAAGTCTTATGTAGGCTTCTCACATGTTCACCAAATTATTACATCTCCTAACACTTGAGTTCCAACTAGCGATCTTGGATATATATAGTGTTGAAATAGTTCTGTATTACATAGCTAGCTCACAAGTTACTTATTCATCCTAGCCCCCATATGTGGCATCCGGATCGTACATAGCACTAGATGGATCCACATCTAGGTCCACAATGTAGTTGTAGCCATCACCATTGCTCTCCTCACTTGGTCCGGTGGGATTCTCATACAAGCTTTGCTCTAAGAAAAAGATGGTTAATAGCAAGAGTGAGTACAAAGTACTCAGCAAGCTCAAATAGCAAAATGCAACACTCATGATAGCTCAATATAAATCAACAAGTCCTACCTCATCTCAACACCTTTCAAAATAACATTTGTTGCAGAAAGTTTATTTCAATTTATAAAAGCTATCAAACACTCGTATTGCGAGATAGACCACCAATAGGTCCCCATAGTCTCAAATCCAGAAGTGGCATGAATTCATGTTTTTCTTTAACTCTGCAGAGTTTGTATCACTTTACCCATAGAGCTCGAAACCATAATTTCCATCGCATTTCCTTAGATCACGAGACATGGTTGAGAACCTAAGCTTTTTCCCATTTGTATATTATATCTCCACCGGCTAGTGTCACTAGTCGTTGTGTGAGTTTGAACCGCACTCCTGGCAACAATATATAGCGCTTGCTAATGCACCCATCGGCGTTAGCGTGGGAACTCATCGCCCATCCTACTACTTACCCATGTGGAAGTATAATAACTTGATGGTATTGGGCTAAACTCGTCTTAAACGAGACCATGGTTAATCTGAGTTGTAATCTGACGCATAAAAGCAGTGAAAGTTATTTAATCTTAATATACTAGCCATATGTAGAGGCCCCACCTTCGATTATGTCCATCGAGGCACCCTCCACCCACAAATAATTATAAAAATAAATAAATCAATGGATTAGCTGCTCCATCAGCTAACCCAATTCTTTATCAACACTCACTCCACACAATTTATATCAAAACATTTTATGCAAGTTGATGATAAGATCTGATAGAGAATATTGTTTTTCTCTAGAAAATAGTTCTACTCAGCATGATCAAGAAGAGCTTGCACGAGTTCTCGTACTCAGAACCGGACTCGGTTTATACATGGCGCCTCCTTCTCGACTGTACTCGCTTCCTGCAGTTGGCAAATATATATTTGAGACTAAGTCGAGTGAATACTAAGGATATAAAATATCTTGCCCGGTGCGGTGTGGTCATCCTCTGGTCAAATATTACTCCTTTTTTCTAATGTTTTTTACTAAGCTTGCATTAGTACGTACTAGGTGTGCACACTGGTAAGTTACTAAGCTAATTTATCCTCCGTGCCTCTCCTTTCTCTAAACTAAGCCTATCTCTCTCTTCCTGTACTAGTTACGTACTAGTAGTCCTCAACGAGCAGAGCACCCACTAGTACTACTAGTCCAGCAAGAACACAAGTAATAATCTGGATGATGCTCCTCTGCTCCTTGCCCGGATCAGGCGCCCTTGTGACAGGAAAGATGCCGCTGCTAGATCCTCCAGGCTCTCTCTCCCCTGATGTGAATCCCCATAATATCCCCATGAATTCAGCCTCAACTCTCTAATCCCCCTATGTGTGTGTGTTCTTTTTGGCTTGCAGGTCAAACCCTATTGGGATGTGATTTCCCTGCTCCAGTTAGAAGTGGTGGCGTTGGGCGCCTCATGATGCTAGATGGTGCAGTCAGAGCTCAGTCTTGTGGCCATGGGCAGATCGAATGTATGTGCAGGTTAGTGATGCCTTGTCCCCTTCCTATTTTTTTTATGCTCAAGTTCTCAGATTTAGTAAATTAAATTGGCTCACATGTGTGTTGAACAAGTTCATCACTCCCTGTTCAAGATTATGGTGTGCTGATACTGTACAATAACCTGATCCATTTTATTTGAGCTATTTGAGGCTGCATCCTTTCTTCCTCATACTTTTATTTTCCTTGAGGATAACAAGGTACATTACCAGGGCAGTCTTGAAAGCGGGCATGTTGGATTGCATAGACTCGCCCGGAAGAAGGAGAGGTATCGATAATTGGAGTCGGATGAATTGAGAGGTGTGAATTAAACCCATAAAGAGGATAAATAGAGCGCCAGCGGAGATGACCTTAGTTCGGCTTCTGCTTCGTCGGAGTAGCGGAAGAGCTCTACATCCTTGCTTGTCGGGTTTGCCTCAAGTTCTCAAGCTGTTGTTGCTTCAAAAGAAATTGAGGATCTTGATAAGCTAAGGGATGTGAAAATCTTACTTTCCAGGTCACCCGCGGGTTTTGTGCTTTGGCAAAGGCTCGAGTCGGAGAAATTATAGTTACCTCTTCGCCATGAGCTTGGCTGTTTCGAGTGTCTTCTGAAAGCGGAAATATCAATAAAATAGTAACAAAGGAGTTAAAGAGAATAAGAGATTACATCTTCCTCATCTGAAGAAAGTCATCCAATTTGAGTAATTGAGGCTGGGTTTCTTCTTTTGAAGTCCTGTCTTGGCGTTTTCCTTTCATTTTTCTTGGCTGCTCACGGCTTGGGCGGCCTCGTGGTCATATTGACTTTCGGGAATCATCAACAGCACATGGGAAAAATAAGGAATTATAAGTGCAAGGAGGCAAAACATATTAAAGTATTTATTAAGATTGGTGACTTCTTTGCGGGCGGGTTCTTTTTGTAGAAGGAAGTAACTTTGAAGGTGTTGTTGATAATAATCGCTCCTTCAGCAGTGGGTAGAGTAGCATCGCCACATCATCGGTAAGTCGTCGAGCGTGGCGCCTTTGGAATTCGTTCTGTTACTTTGTATAGGTGCACATTAAGCGGGCTGACTTAATGAGGAGTATCGTAAGTAACCGGACCGGACCAAGTCAATGTTGTTTAAGCCATTTCCCGGAAGGGCTTTAATCTTCTTGATGGTGGGGTTGGGCGGCGTTCAACAATGATCGGTTTATCGCTTGACGGTGGTTGGACTCAAGTCGCGGTATGGCTTGAGGCGGCTCATCAGTTTGAGAAGTATCTGACGGTAGAACCATGGTGGTTCCAATATTTGGGGTGACTCGGCAGCTCGGCATAAGAAGCAGACAATCTCTCCGTCGCTGGATCGAGATACGCCAAGTTCAAGACTCGGCCCGTTAGGCGCGCTCATTCTGCGGTTCAAGTAAAACAGTTCTCTGAATAAAGCAGGCTTGGTTCCTCTCGGTACACCTCACGAAGACTTGGAAATTGCAAAGATTGGACACGGAATTGGGTCCAATGTCTTGAGTCTAAGGTCGAAAGAAATTTAAAACTTCTCTGAAGAACTTTGGCAGGAGGGCAAATCCGGCTCATGTGATCCGTGAAAACTATTACCTCCCTTCTTTGGGTTGAGGCTTCTCTTTAGATGGGTCGGGGGGCGATAAGACATAACCTCTTTCTTTGGCAAATGGCGGACTTCACAAATTCAGCCAGCTTGCTTTTAGTAACGATGGATGGGACCCAGCTGCAGAGTTACTGGGAGCTTTGTGTGGACTTAGGCGCCATGACAACAGATTGGCCTATTGCAAAATAAAAGTTCGGTTTAAATTTTAACCGGAAGAAAATATTCAAATTCTTTGAAGGTAGCGGCTTAAAGGGCCTAATGACATAAGGATAATTGGGCAACATTATTTAAGCCGCCACAAGTGTTAACAACAGTTCAAAAGTTTTAAAGACCTAAGAAAGGCGCCAGGTTCACAGATCAAGTGGGATGCGTTTAAACGGATATTTGGACAGTTATGTTAAAGGCATTTAACATAAGAAGTGTTCGGAGTGATAAAAACAGGTTTCATAAGTTACAACTATTATTTTGGATCAAATGGTAGATCACGAAAAGAAAAATTTCTAGACCTAAAACAAGTGCGGAGAAGTTTATACACTCGAAAAACTTACGAACAAAGGAAAAAGGATCATTTGCATATAAAATGGGGTGAAACAGTTACATGAGCAGCTCTATACCATCTAACGATCGAGAAAAGGCGTTGGGGTGAGATCTATCAAGGGTTCGTGGCGGTGGCGATGAACACCGAAGCGAACTTCGATGAAAACTATGATCTGAGATCTAGGACATGAAAGAAAGGACTTACAGTGCAGAGGCTGCGGAGGTTAGCCGGCGTGTTTGGACGATTCAGGTTGATCTGGCGGCCTGGGTCGGAGAAGGCGAGAAGCTTGGCGGCGGGAGCTCGAGAGGAGGCAAGAGGAAGGAGGCGGTGGAAGGGAAAAATGAAACCCAGTCGTGCCTATTTATAAGGAGAGCATAAGCGGGCAGGCAGCGCGAAGCGAGGAGATATGAATTACCATCCGTGGCCCCGGCGCCTCGATTCGAGCAGGCAATAAAGCGAGAGATCCGTTGGGCGATTCGGCGGGATAAAAGGAAAGATAGCGTCATGGCGGAGTTAACACGGATCAAAGAATAGCGTCACGGCGGGTTAAAAGTCTTTTGCGCGATCGGAGGCGAAGATTTATGTTTTAAGTTATTTCAAGATTGACATGAACAGGTTCAAATCAATGCGGGGCCTAATGTTGGGGATATAACAATTTGTGTAAGCCGCCCGGGAGGGCAGGGTTACGTAAAGAGTTACGAGACGAAGCCCAAGTCAAGCATGAAGATGGCGTCTCAACAAGGGCCTAAGGCCCACGGTGAATTAAGTCCGTTGTAGTAAACCACCATAATGGCATGACTTGTATCATAAGGTAGACTTGACTAGTCACCGAGCGGACATTGTTTATAAGCGGCGGGACTCACGTAGGCGGGCGTCAACCCGTGTATATAAGGGGATGACCGCTAGCGGCTTAGGGCAAAAACAACCAATCGAGAACCGGGCGTGGCGTATCTAGCTCCTGGTCATTGAAACCTCAAGCACTACCAACCCAACTAGGCGTAGGCCTTACCTTCACCGTGAGGGGCGAACTAGTATAAAACCTCTCGTGTCCTTTGTCCCGATTAACCCTTTAAGCTTCCTAGTTGCGATGGCTCCACGACTAAGTCCTTGCAAGAGGACATCTGCCGTGATAATTCCACGACATATGTGATGCTACTGTGATTGCTTATCTTTTATGTGCATATGTGAAAATCCATTGAGGAATATTGTGTGTGCATCAGGTTAGGCCTCTTTGTGTATGTGAGTACTAGGCTGGCGAAGAGGAAGAACTCACCTTTCTTCTCTTGCTCTCTCCGCTGGTCCTACTAGTGTTGCTCCTACATCCAGACACCGGTCCGATGGGCTAGCTTCTTGCTCTAGCCTGTCCCCTTGATCTCTAATATTTCTAGGTCACCATCTTCACTTATTGCTCTTGGATCTTTGTTGGTTGTAGGTAGAGATGAATACGATTGGGAAGACAAGCTGTTGGTTTGGCTATTTGGGGAAGAATGGGCGTGTGAAGTCTTGGCCGTGGCTTGCCTGCTCTCTCCCTCTTAATATCAATCCATCTCCCTTTCCTGGTATGCCAGCCCATTCCCTTCTCCATTGTTCTCCACGGTGCTAGCTTCTAATTGGTGAAGGTTGAAGCCCATACATAGACTATCTTGTTGACCAATTGACTATTAATATATTGTGCGTGAGTGGTGGTCGGTGTGTCTCAAGCTGTGTCCTGTTGTCCTAGTTGACTCAAAGATATTTTGTGTTGGTCTAAGTTTGGTGTGGCATTGCTGTATAGATTAGCATAGTATGGTCTCCTATACTTTTGTCCAAATATTTGTAATGCACTTGTACAATGTGTCTTGTTTGAGGTGTGTGAATATAAATATATATTTGAGTGGTTATGCTGGTTAAAGAAATCTGAAATTTATTTGCTTAATTTATTCTACTTAATTATCTAATTAAGGTGGAATTACTATGTGAAAATATCACGAATGCGTTACACCATACATGCTCAATGATGAATTTTGGGACGAGTCGGCACCCCAACTCTCAATGTTCCTCCACTCCAAGCAATTCCTCAGTTCCTGTTGCCACTAAAGTGCAAATGGGATCTGAAGAACCTCATGCAACCCCAAGTGTTCATGAAGAAATTCCAGCCACTAGTCTGAAGAATTGTCAATGAAGAATTGCGACCAGTGAAAGCTGCGAGAAGAGCCTGAAATTCCTCGGCTGAGGAACACGAGATTGCGATTCTGAGGTGGTGATGCAATAGTGATACTCCTCAGCCCAAGCCAAGGATCCCTTCTCCAAGAAGCAAAAATTCAAGGCTGATGATTTCTTGGCGACCGTGTTCTTCTTGAATTCAACCCCTATGACAATGCTCGTCTTAGAAGGCGTTTACGGACTGCTAGCCAGGCCAACTTCTATTCCTCAGTGCTCTTCAACAAGGACAAAGTCTTCAATCATGAGCATATTCCTCATGTGGACATGGAATCAATGTCGTGCTTCTCACAAGTCCTCAGCATGATTCATGATGCAGGCTTGCTCAATTTCTGCTCTGACATAGTTGATTGGAATGAAGAGCTTATTCTTCAGTTCTACGCAACTCTGCACATCACAGGTGATGCTGCTGACGTCAACTCATGGGTGTTGGACTAGATGACTGAAAACACTCATTACAAGGCACCAGCCCTGAATTGCCGTGCCTTGCCAATCAGTCCTCCACGGCGGTGCTCGTTATGCGTATGATGAGCTTGAACTCACTGATCACTATATGCAAGTACTCATGAAGCCGTTGAAGCGGATCAAGCCCCAAGGACCAAATTCCTCGTGAAGGAATTGCTACGTATGCCAAGAACCATCTACCGCATTACGGCGAAGACCATGAGGTCCCATCAAAGGCCATGACTCATCGATGAAGAAATTATCGGAATGATGAAGAATATGCTTTTCAAATCATGCATGGCATCCCCATAAACTATCATGATTTCTTCATGAGGACTCTAGCAAATGTTGCACTTTCTCCATTTGAGTTGAAGCCTTCTGCGCCGTGGATCATGAGATTCATCGAACAAGGTCTTCACTCAACTATAAAGGCTGATTTTCAGAATCACCTCAGCTACTTGCCCCCTATTGAAGTCCTCAAGCGGACAATTTCCTCATTCGATGAGAAGGGCAAGTCACCAACCGTTATCGATGAAGGCATTCGTCCATTGGATGGTCAGTTCCGCAAAGCTGCATCTTACTCCACCAATGATGACTCTACCACTCATGACTCTGCTGCCAATGCTACCAAGTCAAGTCCTCAAGCTACTGCTCCACGTGTGATGACTGACCGTGAACTGCTTATAAGTCTTCACCAGAAGGTGGATCGAAATCACGAGTGGGTTAAGCGTCAGTTTGGCTCTATTCTTCACAACATACTTCTACATAATGCGGTGAAGAAAAACCACTACTACCTCCATGAAGTGTTTGATACGCTTTGGGCTATTCTGTCACATCTATATGGTGAAGAAGATCTGAAGCAAATGGGCTTCAAGGAAGACTTTGACTGGTCTGCTCCTCCACCGAAGAGATTCAAGAAGGTCAAGGTTCCTTCCTTGATGGCTAGCTCATATTCTTCATCAGCAGCATACGGACGAGCATGAAGACTTGGGCGACACTGCAGCAGGCCCTTCAACGACTCAAGACCCTGACAACGCTGGCGCTCCTCCATCATCATGATATTCTTCAGGGGCGTTAGTCCTCAGTTTCAACCCTTTTGGTCATTCGATGACAAAGGGGGAGAAATTTGAGTTAGTCTTCAAGCGGGTCTATCTTATATAGGCGTTTTTTGCTAAGTTACAACTCTCATTCTTGATGACTTTGCTGGATCGAGTTGTAATCTTAAACTCTATGGTGGCTTGATACTTTTGTTGTGTTCTTACGCATGCTTATTCCTCATTAATGTTAATGCCGCATGCTGAATTACATCGATCACCATATTTCATCATGCATTTCAAATTCTTCATATTATATATCAAATCGTGTATGAATTACAAGATATGAGAGATCTCCATGATTATACTCTTCAAGTGTGCATTGCTTCAAAAGCAAATTCCTCACTATGCACATCTTGGGGGAGTTCTTCTATATCTTGCAATCAAATTCCCCAATATCGAGTATTTACACTTCATATGTTTATCCCATTGAAAACTTAACCTATATTGTCATCAATCACCAAAAGGGAGATTGTGCCTTAGTGATTTTGGTGTATTGAAGACTTATAGGTTAAAGAATAATCGTTTGTAGTGTACGGTCTATAAGTCTATGAGGTTTGATACTACGGAGAAAATCGACCCTAAAAATGAAGTTCTTGTTGAAGACTTTGGATTTGAAGACTTTACGGAGACTTTGAAAGTGAAGAAATTGGTGTGACCTTGAAGACTTGGCAATCATTAGAGGAACATGAAGCGTGAAGACTTCTGTTTTTATAGTTTCATTTTCTCTTTCTTGAGTCATAAACACCGTCTTTGTTAAAGAAATTAGAAATACTAACGAAAAATTTCCATGTGATGCTCAACTCAAAATCCTACACCTACCAGTCCCTTTGGTGAAGCCATTGGAAATCTCATACTGATTCGGTCATATTCTTGTTGGGGAGCGTAGTAATTTCAAAAAATCCTCTCGCTGCGCAAGGATCATGGTGATGCATAGCAGAGAGAGAGAGTATTGTCCACGTACCCTCGTGGACCGTGGCGGAGGCGTTATGACAAGCAGCGGTTGATGTAGTCGTGCGTCTTCACGATCCGACCGATCCAAGTACGAGCGTCGGCACCTCGAGTTCAGCACGTTCAGCTCGATGGCGATCCCGGACTCCGATCCAGAAAAAGTATCGAGGATGAGTTCCGTCGACCTGACGGCGTGGTGGCGATGATGATGTTCTACGGCGCAGGCCGCCTAAACTCATGACGATATGACCGAGGTGGAATATGGTGGAGGGGCACTGCACTGCAGCTGAGAGCGATCACATAGATCAACTTGTGTGTTCTAGGGTGCCCCTGCCCCGTATATAAAGGAGGGAGGTGCGGCCGGCCCCTAGGAGTGCGCTGGAGAGTCCTACTCCCAGCAGGTAGGACTCCCCCTCTTGCCTTAGTGGAGAAGGAAAGGGGGAGGGAAAGAGGAAAGAGGCGCCCCCCCCTTCCTTGTCCTATTGGGACTAGGGGGAGGCGCGTGACCTGCCCTGGCCGCCCTCCTCTTCTCCTCATGGCCCACTAAGGCCCATTAACCCCGGGAGGTTCGGTAACCCCGGTGTTCGGTAAAATCGATTTCACGGAACCATTCCGATATCAAATATAGCCTTCCAATATATCAATCTTTATGTCTCGACCATTTGAGACTCCTCGTCATGTCATGATCACATCGGGACTCGAACAATCTTGGTACATCAAAACTTATAAACTCATAATAAAATTGTCATAGCGTTAAGCGTGCACGGACCCTACGGGTTCGAGAACTATGTAGACATGACCTAGAACTATTCTCGGTCGATAACCAATAGCGGAACCTGGATGCTCATATTGGCTCCTACATATTCTCGAAGATCTTTATCGGTCGAACTGCATAACAACATCGTTGTTCCCTTTGTCATCGGTATGTTACTTGCGAGATTTGATCGTCGGTATCAATACCTAGTTCAATCTCGTTCTTGGCAAATCTCTTTACTCGTTCGTAATGCATCATTCGTAACTAACTCATTGCTACATTTCTTGCAAGGCTTATAGTGATGTGCATTACCGAGAGGGCCGAGAGATACCTCTCCAGGCAATCGGATGACAAAACCTAATCTCGAAATCGCCAACCCAACATGTACCTTTGGAGACACTGTAGTACTCCTTTATAATCACCCGATTCGTTGTGACGTTTGGTAGCACCAAAGTGTTCCTCCGTAAGCAGGGTTGCATAATCTCATAGTTACGAGAACATGTATAAGTCATGAAGAAAGCAATAGCAATATACTAAGCGATCAAGTGCTAGGCTAACGGAATGGGTCATGTCAATCACATCATTCTCCTAATGATGTGATCCCATTAATCAAATAACAACACATGTCTATGGTTAGGAAACATAACCATCTTTGATTAATGAGCTAGTCAAGTAGAGGCATACTAGTGACTATATGTTTGTCTATGTATTCACACATGTATCATGTTTCAGGTTAATACAATTCTAGCATGAATAATAAACATTTATCATGATATGAGGAAATAAATAATAACTTTATTATTGCCTCTAGGGCATATTTCCTTGAGTTTCCCACTTGCACTAAGTCAATAATCTAGATTACGGTAATGATTCTAACACCCATGGAGTCTTGGTGTTGATCATGTTTTGCTCGTGGAAGAGGCTTAGTCAGCAGATGCGCAACATTCAGATCCGTATGTATCTTGCAAATCTCTATGTCTCCCACGGACTTGGTCCGGATGGAATTGAAGCGTCTCTTGATGTGCTTGGTCCTCTTGTGAAATCTGGATTCCTTTGCCAAGGCAATTGCACGATATTGTCATAGAAGATCTTCATTGGTCCCGATGCACTAGGTATGACACCTAGATCGGAAATGAACTCTCTCATCCAGACTCCTTCATTTCTGCTTCGAAGCAGCTATGTACTCCGCTTCACATGTAGATCCGCCACGGCGCTTTGTTTAGAAGCGGCACAACTAACAGCTCCACCGTTTAATAAAAATACGTATCCGATTTGCGATTTAGAATCATCCGGATCGGTGTCAAAGCTTGCATCGGCGTAACCATTTACGACTAGCTCTTTGTCACCTCCATATCGAAAACATATCCTTAGTCCTTTTCGGGTATTTGGGATGTTCTTGACCGTTGTCGATGATCCACTCTGGATTACTTTGGTACCTTCTGACAAGCTTATTGCTAAGCATCGTCAGTCTGGTACAACATTGCATACATGATAGAGCCTATGGCTGAAGCATAGGGAACATCTTTCATTTCTCTCTATCTTCTGCTGTGGTGGGCATTGAGTCGACTCAATTTCACACCTTATAATCTGGTAGAAATCCTTTCTTTGCACGATCCATTTGAACTTTTCAAAACTTTATCAAGGTATGTGCTTTGTGAAAGTCAATCAAGCGTCTTGATCTATCTCTATAGATCTTGATGCCCAATATATAAGCAGTTTCACGAGGTCTTTCATTGAAAACTTTTAATTCAAGTATCCTTTATGCTATCGAGAAATTCTATATCATTTCCAATCAACAATATGTAGTCCACATATAATATCGAGAAATGCTCTGAGCTCCCCTCACTTTCTTGTAAATCAGGCTTCTCCAAAGTGCTGTATAAAACCATATCTTTGATCACACTATCAAAGCATTTATTCTAACTCGAGGCTTGCACGGACCATAAATTGATCATTGGAGCTTGCACACTTTGTTAGCCCTTTTGGATCAACAAAACCTTACGGTTTGCATCATATACAACTTTTATTCTAGAAATCCATTCAAGAATGCAGTTTTGACATCCATTTGCCAAATTTCATAATCATAAAATGAAGCAATTGCTAACATGATTGGACAGACTTAAGCATCGCTACGGGTGAGAAAGTCTCATCGTAGTCAACCCCTTGAACTTGTGAAAACCTTTCACAACAAGTCAAGCTTTATAAACAGTTATATTACCATCACGTCGGTCTTCTTCTTAAAGATCCATTTATTCTCAATGGCTTGCCGATCATCGAACAAGTCAACCAAAATCCATACTTTGTTCTCATACTTGGATCCCATCTCAGATTTCATGGCTTCTAGCCATTTTGCGGAATCTGGGCTCATCATCGCTTCCTCATAGTTCGTAGGTTCGCCATGGTCAAGTAACATGACTTCGAGAATAGGATTACCGTACCACTCAGTGCGGATCTTACTCTGGTGGACCTCTGAAGTTCGGTGAAACTTGATCTGAAGTTTCATGATCAATATCATTAGTTTCCTCACTAATTGGTGTAGTTGTCACGGGAACGGTTCTTGTGATGAACTACTTTCAATAAGGGAGCGAATCTGATTATCTCATCAAGTTCTACTTTTCTCCCTCACTTCTTTCGAGAGAAACTCTTTTCTAGAAAGGATCCGAATTTAACAGCGAAAATCTTGCCTTGGATCTGTGATAGAAGGTGTACCCAACAGTCTCCTTTGGGTATCCTATGAAGACACATTTCTCGATTTGGGTTCGAGCTTATCTGGTTGAAGTTTCTTCACATAAGCATCGCAGCCCCAAACTTTAAAAGCGACAACTTTGGTTTCTTGCCAAACCACAGTTCATGAGGTGTCGTCTCAGCAGTTTTGATGGTGCCCTATTTAGCGTGAATCGGCCGTCTCTAAAGCATAACCCCAAAAGCGATAGCGGTAAATCAGTGAGAGACATCATAGATCGCACCATATCTAGTAAAAATGCGATTATGACGTTCGGACACACCATTTCGTTGTGGTGTTAGGGTGGCGTGAGTTGTGAAACTATTCGCATTGTTTCAAATGTAAACCAAACTCGTAACTCAAATATTCTCCTCCACGATCAGATCGTAGAAATTTTATTTTCTTGTTATGATGATTTTCCACTTTACTCTGAAATTCTTTGAACTTTTCAAATGTTTCAGATTTGTGTTTCATTAAGTAGATATACCCATATCTGCTCAAATCATCTGTGAAGGTGAGAAAATACGATACCGCTTGAGCCTCAACATTCATTGGACCACAAACATCGGTATGTATGATTTCCAACAAATCAGTTGCTCGCTCCATAGTTAGGAGAAGCGGCGTTTTAGTCATCTTGCCCATGAGGCCGGTTACACAAGTACCAAGTGATTCATAATCAAGTGATTCCAAAAGCCCATCGGTATGGAGTTTCTTCATCGCTTTACACCGATATGACCCAAGCGGCGGTGCCACAAATAAGTTGCACTATCATTATCAACTCTGCATCTTTTGGTTTCAACACTATGAATATGTGTATTACTACTACCAAGATTCAATAAAATAGACCACTCTTCAAGGGTGCATGACCATAAAAGATATTATTCATATAAATAGAACAACCATTATTCTCGACTTAAATGAATAACCGTCTCGCATCAAACAAGATCCAGATATAATGTTCATGTACTTGGCGGCACCAAATAACAATTATTTAGGTCTAAAACTAATCCCGATGGTAGATGTAGAGGTAGCGTGCCGACCGCGATCACATCGACTTTGGAACCATTTCCCACAGCGCCGTCACCTCGTTCTTAGCCAATCTTAAGCAATCCGTAGTTCTGTTTGGGTTGCAAATATTGCAGAACCAGTATCAAATACCGGTACTCTGCGAGCATTAGTAAGGTACACATCAATAACATGTATATCACATATACCTTTGTTCACTTTGCCATCCTTCTTATCCGCCAAATGCTTGGGGCAGTTCCGCTTCGATGTCGATCGCTTGCGATGAAGCACTCGATCTCAGGCTTAGGTCCAGACTTGGGTTTCTTCTCTTGAGCAACAACTTGTTTGCTGTTCTTCTTGAAGTTCCTTCTTCTTCCCTTTGCCCTTTTCTTGAAACGGTGGTCTTGTTGACCATCAACACTTGATGCTCCTTTTGATTTCTACCTCCATGGCTTTTAGCATTCGAAGAGCTCGGGAATAGTCTTGTCCATCCCTTGCATATTATAGTTCATCACGAAGCTCTTGTAGCTTGGTGGCGATGATTGAAGAATTCTGTCAATGACACTATCATTAGGAAGATTAACTCCCGGTTGAATCAAGTGATTATTATACCCGGACATTTTGAGTATGTGTTCCATGACAAAACTATTCTCCTCCATCTTGCAGCTATAGAACTTATTGGAACTTCATATCTCTCAATCCGGGCATTTGCTTGAAATATTAACTTCAACTCTGGAACATCTCATATGCTCCATGGCGTTCAAAAGCGTCGTTGAAGACCGGTTCTAAGCCGTAAAGCATGGCACTGAACTATCGAGTAGTCATCGGCTTTGCTTTCTGCGGAGACGTTCTTAACGTCGTCGGTTACATCGGCAGCGGGCACGGCACCCAGCGGTGCTTCGGGACATAATTCTTACTATGCAGCAATGAGGATAATCCTCGAGATTCGGACCCAGTCCGTGTAATTGCTACCATCATCTTTCAACTTTGCTTTCTCAAGGCGCATTAAAATTCAACGGAACAACGGACGAGCCATCTATCTACATAAACATAGACAAGCAAAATACTATCGGTACTAAGTTCATGATAAATTTAAGTTCAATTAATCATATTACTAAGAACTCCCACTTAGATAGACATCCTCTAATCTTCTAAGTGATTACGTTATCCATATTAACTACACCATGTCGATCGTCACGTGAGATGGAGTAGTTTCAATGGTGAACATCAATATGTTGATCATATCTACTATATGATTCACGCTCGACCTTCGGTCTCCGTGTTCGAGGCCATATCTGTTATATGCTAGGCTCGTCAAGTTTAACCTGAGTATTCAGCGTGTGCAACTGTTTTGCACCGTTGTATTTGAGCGTAGAGCCTATCACACCCGATCATCAAGTGGTGTCTCGGCCGAAAAACTTTTCATAGCGGTGCATACTCGGGGAGAACACTTCTTGATAATTTTAGTGAGAGATCATCTTAAAATGCTACCGTCAATCAAAGCAAGATAAGATGCATAAAGATGTCAAAACAAAGCGGATCTCGGGTAGGGGTCCCGAGCTGTGCGTCTTGGCGGATGGTAACGGAGACAAGGGACACGATGTTTTACCCAGGTTGGGGCCCTCTTGATGGAGGTAAAACCCTACGTCCTGCTAGATTAATATTGATGATGTGTGTTACAAGAGTGGATCTACGAGATCAAGAGGCTAAACCCTAGAAGCTAGCCTATGGTATGATTGGTGTTAGTCCTACGGACTAAAACCCTCGGTTTATATAGACACGGATAGGGTTAGGGTTACAGAGTCGGTTACAATGGTAGGAGATCTACATATCCGCATGTAATAAGCTTGCCTTCCATAAGGAAAGTCCCATCCGGACAGGATGAAGTCTTCAATCTTGTATCTTCATAGTCTTGGAGTCCGGCCGATGATGATAGTTAACTATCCGGACACCCCTAGTCCGGAACTCCCTCGGCAGCCCCGAACCAGGCTTTAATGCCGATGAGTCCGGTGGCGTATATTGTCTTGGCGTTGCAAGGCGGGTTCTTCCTCGAATAACTTATAGAAGATTGTGAACACCGGGATAGTGTCAAGCTCTCGCAAAAATAAATTCCACATACCACCGTAGAGAGAATAATGTTACACAAGATCAATCTGCTGACATATTTTGTGGCGTGACGTCGCACCACTACCAAGCCTTTATTCAAATTGTTTACTGTTCCACCTCGGTAGCGTTTAGCGGGCGGTTTCCTTGCACGTCTTGTTGGCGGAGATCGTGTTCCCCTTATTAGGATTCCCATCAATGCGGACGTGGGTAACCCAACGGCGCCATTGATTGTGGCGCTTGGGAGATAAGCGAGTTTACCAGGGCGGTGGGGACACATGTTTTTATCCGCCCATATAAGGATAAGGATCCACCTTTTCACCTATGCCTTCTTCCTCCTTGCTCATCCATTCCCGTGCACTCGAGCTCTAAGCGCCCAAGTCCGCACTTTCCTCCTCAACCTTCTCCAACCATGCCGGGGTGGGAGGCAGATGGATGGCCTCCTCCGTCCTGAGAGGGCACATCACAAGACTGCGGGAGGCGGATACTTGTCCGCGATATCACGCACTGGCTGACCAAGCGAGGCAGCTATTCAACCCCAGTCCCCATGAGAGGGTGGTATTTCTTCCCCACTTCAGCCAGCGGACTAGGTTTTCCACTTCACCCATTTGTCAGGGGGCTCATGTTCTACTCGGCTTCGGACTTCCATGACCTAGGAATGAATTTCGTCCTCAACATCTCGGCGTTTATCGTGGGTAATGCGAAGCCTTCCTCACGCATCCAGCCCACCCGACTTGTGGCTCAAGACCTTGATGTCAAGCCGAAGGCCGTGAAAGGCAGCCAAGCGGAGTCTTGGAGGTGCCATAGTCGACAAGATGGCCAAAGTCCTGTAGCTCGAGGCTCCTTTGTGGAGACAATAAAGGGTGGCTAATCGAGGTGGTTCTACATCACGAACCCGCGATCATGAATGGGTGGCGGCCCCGAATTCAGATCTGGATTCCCCACGGCTCTCGTCATGGAAAGAAGGCGGTACTGAAGTGGGGGGATTGGGCCACGAGCTATCCGGACTCCAAAACGCATCCGGAACAGTGGACAAGAATACGCGAAGCTTGTCGGCGTAATCCGGTGATGCTCATCCGCCGGATTCTCCCATGCCAACAACGGACTTCAATTTGTGGGAGTTCGATCCGGCACTGGCACGAACCTTGAGCGGCTCTTGATACCACGTCACGAAGATGCCTAGAAAAGTCTTATTCAAAGCATTGCAAAAGCCCGCATCCGCTAACAAAGCATCGCGGATACAGCTGTAGCGTCAAGCCAGCGAGTAAGTTATTACCCTTCACGGGGCTCCTTTTCCATAGAATTGACTCTCGTGGGTT
>JAHIAM010005898.1:0-65353 GCA_021605205.1 Aegilops longissima
AGGTAAAAGGAATTTTTTAAAAGAACAGGAAAATCTTCAGAGACGCTAGGTTTGACAACCTTCAAGGTCATCATACCCTGTCCGAATGAAACTTTCTTATGAATTTCTTCAAAAGCAAGATCTTGAGAAGCTAAGAGTGAGTTATGAAGATCTTGAAGGGCGCGATTCATTACTTGCTCAACAAATCAAGCGCTTCTCGAGAAGAATTTGTTCCTCCATGCTTAAAGTGCATTGAGCGTGAATCGCTAATTCTTCACCTGAATGTTCAAATGCTTCAAGCTGTTACAAATTCTTCACGCCATCTGCTATCACTAATTCCTCATCGAGGACATTGCTAGTATCCGACAATGCCGTCTTTGAAGGAATTGTACATAGATCGAGCATGTACAAAGCCTCAAAGGCATCAGACTCTTTGTGATGTGCTTAAGCAGATCCTCAACAGAATCCTAGGAAAGAGGTATTGCCTTTGAGAGGAAACTCAATGCTGATGGAACATATTGGAAGCTTGGAGAGTACCCCAAAACCTCATGGGTTCTGCAAAGGACCTCGTTGATCCATCTAACTTATCGCTTTACATGTGAATCTCCTCATTCTTGATGAGTCATTTGACTCAACTATAAACTGTTCAAAAATCAGAATGGTGAAGTGTTTGCTAGATATGTTGGCACTAAGCTAGGAAGCGGTTCTCCTATGAAGAAAATCTGGGTTCCCAAGAAGTGTCTTGAAAGTCTTGGTGAATGTCCTCATGACACCCATGAAGAATAGAACCCCAGATCAAACTCTTCATATGGACAAAATTCTTCATATGGATCCAAGTCCTCATACGGACCAAATTCCTCACGTGGATCAAATTCCTCAAAAGGATCAAAGTCCTCATATGATTATCATCGTGCTAACAACTCTGTTTGAGGTAGAGCTAAGGGCTATGAATATGTGCATTATTTTCAAACCATAAGTCCTCGAAGAATTTCTCTGCTTATTCATATGCTTACCCTAACCCCTCTTATGTGAAGCGAAATGGTTTGGCCTCTATGCCACCATTCTCTTATGGTGCTCATGATGATGAACTCTTTGCCACCCTTGAGATGTGGGTGGTGAAGAAAAGAACTAATCTCTTCTGCGAGGGTCGGTCTCGGGCGTGCTTTACGTCGAAGAATTTCTTGAGGACACGACAAACATGCTGAAAGGGCCAGCTAATCATGATGAAATGAACTTTCATTTCACACGTCCTCATCTTGCTATATCATTTTTTTGCTTGATGAAATTCATCGATGAACTTGATATCATATTCTTCACTAATGAAGTATATGAGATCGTAAGTTACACTAATTCATCTGCGGATGATCAACCAAAAGCCAGAGTGGGTCCTCGATAGTGGATGTACAAATCACATGTGGTGACAAGAATCTATTGATGGATGCTCCTTATCACCGTCACATCGAAGCATATCATCTTTCTTGACAAAGGCAAAAGTCGGTATTGGGTCTTGGTAAGGTTGCGATCTCTAAGGACATACACATGGACAAAGTCATGCTTGTTGAGTCCTTAGGATACAACCTCATTCGATCTCAATGCTTTGTGATCTTGATATGGTTGTTGTCTTTGGCAAAATATCGTTGTGTTGTGATTATGGAAGCTGACAATTCCAAAGTCTTGAAGGCTTTAGGAGAGGAGACTTGTATATTGTTGATTTCTCTCGAGGACCACAACCAGCCGTGTGTCTACTTGCAAAAGCTTGAAGGTTGGCTATGGCATCGCGACTTAGTCACGCAGGCATGAGGAATTTGACCGCTTGCGAAGAAGAAGCATGTCATTGGCATTGAGAATGTAAAATTCCTCAAGGATCACTTATGTGGAGCTGTGAAGCTGGAAAAATGACCAAGGCCAAGCATCCGCAAAGACTATCATGACCACTACTCGTCCATTGAATTGCTTCATGGACCTCTTTGGACCTAATCATTACTCAAGGGTCACTAATGATGCATCTCTTTATGGCTTTGTTATTTTGATGATTACTCTCGTTACACATGGATACACATTGTTACTTACAAACATGAAGTGCAGGAAGTCTTCAAACCATTTTCCTCGAGGGCTTCAACCAACTTTGGTGTGAAGATCAAGCACATCGGGAGTGACAATGGGCCGAGTTCAAGAATTCGGTCTTGATGCCTATCTTGATGAACTTGGTATTACTCATGAGTTATCGCTCCCTATACTCCTCGGCAGAATGGGCGTCGTGGGCGCAAGAACAGAACTCTTGTTGAGATGGCTCGCACTATGCTTGATGAATACAAAGCGCCTCATCGTTTTGGATTGATGCAATTGATACTGCGTGCCACATCATCAACAGAGTATATCTTCACAAATTCTTCAAGAAGACTGCCTATGAACTCCTCACTGACAAGAATCCCAATGTGAGTTATTTCAAAGTCATGAAGGTTTTATGCTTGGTTACGGAAAGGACTAGCTTTACCTACAAAGTCTTCAACATCGCCTTCACAAGATTGTTGAAACTGTAGATGTCTTGATTCGATGAAACTAATGGCTGCAAAGAAGCACCTACCTTCAGTGTTAGATGAACAGCACCGAGGAATCTATTAAGTTCAAAGGCAACGAGGATGTCATTCCTCTTGAAGAATCTGCTGAAGAATTCATTCCGATCTGTGAAGACGTCGAGCTGATGCACTGAAGATAATCTGAATACATTGGTCTTGAGAAATGATCAAATTCCTCGGCGACAACCAGCTCATCCTCGCGTTGCAAAAGAAGTACAAGTTGACAAGATCATCGATGACATTGAAGCGCCAGGTCCTCTCACCGCTCAAAAGCTTCACATTTATCTAACTTTTGTGGGCACTATGCTTTTGTCTCTATCAGAGCCCACTAAGGTAGATGAAGCATTTCGAGACTGAGTGGATTCAGGCCATGCAAGAAGAATTACATCGTTCGAGCTCAATAATGTCTTGGAACTGGTCAAGCGTCCGAGATCCTTGCAAGAATAATATCATTGGCACAAAGTGGATCTACGCAACAAGCAAGATGAAAATGGCCTTGTGGTGAGGAATAGGCGACACAGGCTCAAGGCTACACACGGAGTTGAAGGATTGATTTGATGAAACTTTTGCACTGTTGCTAGACTTGAGGCTATTAGCATATTACTTGATTATACTAACCATCATGATATCATCTTATATCAAATGAATCGAAAAGTGCATTCCTCAATGGTAAGCTTGAGGAAGAAGTATATGTTGCTCAACCCCGGTTTGAAGATCCAAAAGAATCGACAAAGTCTTGGGACTCAACAAGGCTCTCTATAGCCTTAAGCAAGCCCCTCGGGCGTGGTATGATACTGATGAAGAATTCTTACGTGAAGAATGGCTTCACCCGGTCACTCGACCCTACTCTTTTACTAAATCTTATGATGGTGAGCGGTTTGTGTACCAAATATGATTGATGATATTATCTTTGGCTGTGTTGACCAACATTATGGTGATGAATTTTCTTATATGATGAGTGAAGAATATCAAATGTCTATGATGGGAGAGTTGAAATTCTTCTTAGGTCTTCAAATTAAATCAACGGCGCAATGGCATATTCATATCTCAGGAGAAAATACCTCAAAGATTTACTGAAAGAAAATTCGTCATGCAAAAGATTGCAAAGGCGTCAAAATTCCTATACCCACTGATGGACATCTATGCCTTTGATGAAAATGGTATTGACTTGATCACAAGGTATCGGCTCCATGATTGGTTCTTTATTGTACTTATGCATCTAGGCGGATATAATGCTTGATGTTTGCATGTGCCCGATTTCAAAGCTGCAAGAGAATCACCATAAAATTGTAAAACATATTCTTGATATCTAGCTCACACACCAACACTTGGATTATGGTACTAAGGCTCTGCTTTTGATCTCATTGGATATTACGACTCAACTATACTTGTCGTGTTCATGATGGACAAGTCAACATCATACTTGTCATTTCTCAGACGATCTTTGGTACATTGGTCCTCGAAAGCAATGCGTATCCTTGTCTCTTCGGAAAGAATACATTCTTTCTTGGCTCTTCTTGTGCTCAACTACTATGTGAAACAAACTCTCAAGGACTCTAACATCAACATGAAGAATGTGCCTCTCTCTTGTGACCTTTGAGTGCCATCAAGATTACTCTAACCCAGTTGACACTTTCGAAGAACAAAGCATCCAGATTAAATCATCATTTTCTTATTGATCATGTGTTGAAGGCATCTTCCATCCAAACATGTGAAGACTGAAGAAAAGACTAGGCGATATACTCACTAAGCCCTTGGATGAAGAAAGTTTAGCAAGTTTAAATTGTGAAATTTAAATATCTTACAGAATCTTGAATGTTCTCTGAAAATGACACATCCTGACACTTATGCAAAATTGATGAGCTTAGATGTGCAACACATGAAGAAACGTTTTTCTTCAATAAATGAAGAATAACACTCTAAGTGTGAAGAAATTAATGAAAATTTGATTCTCATAACCCTCGACAATTGTATGATTATGCAGAAATCATCATTCTTATCACGATTAGATCACATACACCACCAAAGTTGAAAATCTTGAATTTGAGTTTTCCTCAGTTTTGAAATTCATGAGTTTTCAAATTCTTCAACTGCAAAATCTTCACTCATTTAAAATGCGTTTTCTTCATTGGCTATATACATATATGAGTTTATATCTCTTGAGCATTCACTTATGGTTATTTACTTCATATTGGATTTTACGCTAAGTGAATGTGATCGGACCCTTCCCCTCTATACTATACTCAACCCAATCTATTCACAAATTCTTCATATGCGTTCTATTTGAAACTCGTTCAAAATCTTCTTTGTATCCTTGTCAATTTGAAGAATTTGCGAGCGGAACTTTAAAACTTATCTTATCCAAACTTTCATTTTGCGCTCAAACCGTTCCGCGTCCCACGATGCATTATTCTTTCACCACGATGTTTTAAGATCTCAACTACTGAAATGCGTGGGTGACACATGTCATGATGAGAAGGTAAGGGCAGAGCACGTTAAATCCCAAATCTTGAGCGAACAGTTTTTCACCGTGTCTATAAATACCCTCTTCCCTTCATCACTTCTTTTACTCCACTCGACCGTTCTCTCCCCCTCGAGCTCCTCAAACCCTAAGCGCCGCCCCGCTACTTCATAAATCGCGGTGAAGAGAAACTTGCCGCAACCTGCATCCGTTGATCATTACTCGTGCCCGATGCACGGAAATCCTCACTCCGCCCGCTTAGTGGTTGTCTTCCTCCAAGGGGTTAGGGCGAAGAAGATCTAACAACGAACTTCCATCTGTTCTTCTAGGTTAATCGTGTTCTTCACCAGAGAATTAAAAGTTACTTTTATTACTCTCTTTGATTCTCAAGCTTTCTGAAAATCTTCAAAGGTGTTTATTCTTCAAATCCTCACACACAAACACCTCACTAGTTATATGCTCTTGATTAGTTTCTCTAAGCAATGATTTTTCTTCAAGATTCCTCAATTGTGTGGATCCTCGATCTATACAACTCGGAACCTAAGACAAAAAGCGCTTAGTGAAATTCTTCAAAACATCTGGTCAAAATCCTCAAACTTGTTCTTTTTGAAAAACCTTACGAGAGCATATGACCTCTCCAAATTCCTCGCAACATACTCTGTTCACAGGTACAAATGTCATGCTGAATCACTAGGTTCTCATCAACTTAACTCATTTGCAGCGTTCCTCGAAGAAAAGTTGCAACTTCTTGAGAGAATTTGATTGTTCAAATTCCTCATCGAAGACTATGGCGAGTAAGAAGCCCGAAAGGAGGAAAAAGCTGAGGTTATGGTATGTTTGAGATCCGAGAAATATATGCTGATTATTGCACACGATGAAGCCAAATTTGGCAAAGAAAACAAAAATCAGCGCAAGGTGCGATTCGAGGATTGAGCGGAGATGGGCAAGGGAATGGAGGAATACAAACATGTTACTCCAAAGTACATGAAAATTAGCCTCAATCCTCCATGCCCAAGAGCTCCATTGGCACTGGCCAAGTAGTGACCCACCAGCATCAAGCGTGGTGAGGACTTTCTGAAGAATGGGCCAAGCCCAAGCTAAATTGGCAAGACAAGCCAAGGAGGCGTGAAGAAATTCAATGAGGATTCGCATCTACGCTCATCGAGGCCTCTGTCAAGCAAAATCTATGCCAAAGAAGCCTTCATAAGCCAAGTGCTTCACCAATAGCGCCCTCACGGCCAAGTTCCTCACAAATGCCCTCACGGCAAATTCCTCACACTGCTCCTACTCCACCAAAGTCCTCAGCAGTTCCTTCAAGGTCCTCGGCTCTTGTGCATCGGCCACATGTCAAGGACTGCTGGTTTCTCGATTGCCTCGGTGTCTCGGCAAGTTCCTCGGCTGCACCAATTTCTCATTAGGTCCCCACTGTTGAAGACCAAAGCAACGCTGGGCGAGGTCCTCGCCAAGTCGAAGAAGAAACAGTGCATTCCATGTGCCATCGATGATGAACTTGCGAAATCATCGAGACCGACAAGCAAGGCGCTAGAGCCAAAGGCACATCGTGCCACTACTTTTGGATCGAAGAAATCCTCGATTACATTGACCTCGCACAGGATCCTAACACCCCTATGCCTGATTTTCATCGACTCTGGTCAAAGTCACATCTTGACCGAAGAAATGGAAATTTGAGAAGGTCGGAGATCAAGAAAGCTCAATACGAGAAAGGCTCACGAAGAAAAATGTTGTCGAGAATGACACGAGAACTTCTCAAGGCTCAAACTGAAATTCAAACTCTCGCAAAGACTTGATGCTTATTATGCTGATTGGCAGGAGCCAAGGTCAGATTAATCAACTGACGAAGAATTTCTAAATGTTGCCAGCGCAACAAGAAATTCCTCGAGTGCAGCCTACTCAGCCTCTGAAGAACATGCCGGCACGGTGATGATTTTCAACTGCTGAATGACAATGCTAGTTCGGCTGATGACTCAATTCCAGCTGTTGAAGAAATTGCGGGGCATCCACTAGTGGTGCGCTGAAGAAACTAAAGAGATCAGGCAAGCTGCATCGATTCGCTGAAAAATTCAACCTGATTCCTCGGCTCCTCCTGCGCCAACACCAACTCAATTCTTCCATCGCCTCGATGTGAAGAAGACCAAGGCTGAGAGGCTGCGTGAAGAAAAGGAAGCATCAGCTGCGTCAAACTTCTACTCGAAGAAAATGAAGAATGACCGCTCATTTGAAAATCCTATTGATCTGTTCCAATTTCCTCCATGCCATCAAAGGACCTTGTTCCTTTTGGTGAAGACTATGTGATCCCAAGCGGATCTAATGAAGAAAATCATTACTGCTGCCGTCGAGCAGATTGATGAAGAAATTGAAGTGGATGAAATCCCTCAACGCCGATCATTCCTCACCTATGCCTCGGTTCACGGTGAAGAGGTGGTGTTGAGAAGTGAAGATGAAAATGTGGATATAGGATGCACCACGCGTGATGAATGATGACTTTTGGGATAGTCGACATCCAAGTTCTCCATCTTCACCCCAATCCAACAAATTCCTCGGTCCCTGCCAAGCTGTTCAATGGGCTCGAAGAAACTCATCCACTCTCTCTGCATGAAGAAATTCCAGCCACTAGTCTTTGAAGAACTGCTTCTTCTGATCCTCGAGACTTCACATGAAGGGAACAGAAATTCCTCGACTGAAGAACCGAGCTCACGATTCTGAGGTGATGCAACTCACGACACCCTCCAAAGCCAAGAATCCATTCTCAAGAAGCAAAGTTCAAGGCTGAAGATTCTTGGCGAGCACGTTTTCTTGATTACAATCCTTATGACTCTGCTCGCATAAGGAAGAGGCGTTTGGACTGCCAGCCAAGAATTTCTATTCCTCATGCTATTCAACAAGGACAAATCTTGATCATGCACATATTCCTCATGTGGACATGGAATCTCTGCGGCTTGAGCAGTCCTCGGTGTTTTCACGATGCGGACTCTGAATTTCTGCTCTGACATCTGATTGGAATGAAGAACTCATTCTTCAGTTCTATAGCGCTGCACATCACGAGCAACTCGAAGATGTGAACTCATGGGTGTTGGACTGGATGTCAAAAACACTACAAGGCACCACAACTGAATTGCTTCGTGTCCTTCCTCTCGATCCTCCCTTGATGGTGCACATTGCATCTCATGACCACTGGCTTCAAATCACTATATGCAAGTGCTAATGAAGCCATTAAAGCGAGGCAGGCCCCACGAACCAAATTCCTCGTCAAGGAATTACTGTATGTGCCTCGGACTGTCTATCAGATTATGACGAAGACAATGAGTCCTATCAAAGCCACGACTCAAATGATGAAGAAGTCGTTGGCATCATGAAGAATATGCTTTTCAACATCATTCATGGCGTTCCCATCAACTTCTATGATTTCTTCATGAGGACTCTGGCAACATTGCTATGTCACCATTTGACTTGAAGCCTTATCGCCTTGGATTATGAGATTCATCGGGACAAGGTCTTCACTCAATTACAAAGCGATACTACGAACCACTTTGCAGCTACTTGCCTCCAATTGAAGTCCTCAAGCGGACGTTTCCTCGGTGATGACAAAGGCAAGGCAGCTGCTGTGATAGATGAAGGCATTCGTCCATTGGATGGTTAATTCGTAAGCGCATCTTACTCCACCAATGATGACTCGCCACACATGACTCCGCAAATACCTCAGCCAAGCAAAATCCTCAAGCCCGCACCGGGTGATGGTGATCGTGAGCTACTCCTCGGTCTTCATCGGAAGGTTGATCGCAATCATAAATGGGTCAAGCGTCGTTTGGTTCAATTCTTCACAACATGACATCACCACACAATGCGTGAAGAAAACCATACTACCTTCATGAAACTTCAACCGCTTTGGGCTGTCCTCACTCATGTCTATAGCTGAAGAAGCTGGAGCGATGGGTCTCAAGGAAGAATTTGACTGGTCTACACCTCCCGAAGAAATTCAAGAGGTCAAGTTCCTCCATTGGTGGCCAGCTCTTATTCTTCATCGCGACACGATGAAAATGAAGATTTGGGCGACAACTGCGGAGCCCTACTGACAACCGACCCGACAACGGCGGCTCCTCCATCAACTTGATATTCTTGAGCGTTAGTCCTCGGTTTGATCCTTTTGGTCATTTGATGACAAAGGGAGAAATTTGAGTTAGTCTTCAAGCGGGTCTATCATATGGGCATATATTTTTTTTGCTAAGTTACAACTCTCGTTCTTACGAAACTTTATTGGATCGAGTTGTAATCTTAAACCCGATGGTGCTTGATACTTTTGTTGCACTAGTTCGATACTTTGGATGCATTTTTCATGCTTATTCCTCATTAATATTATTGCACACATGCTGAATTTCATCAGGCACTATATTTCATCATGCATTTCAAATTCTTCATATTATATATCAAATGCGTGTATGAATTACAAGTTCTTCTATATCTTGCAATCAAATTCCTCAAATCAGTATTTACACTTCATATGTTTATCCCCGTTGAAAACTTAACCTATATTGTAATCAATCACCAAAAAGGGGGAGATTGTAAGTGCATCTAGTGCCCCTTAGTGATTTTGGTGTATTGAAGACTTATAGGTTAAGGGACTAATGTGTTTATAAGTGTACAGGTCTATAAGTCCATGAGGAGTTTGATATTTACGAGAAAGTCGACCCTAAAATGAAGTTCTTGTTGAAGACTTTGATATTCGAAGACTTTACGAAGACTTTGAAAGTGAAGAAATTGGTGTGACCTTGAAGACTTGGTATTCATTTGAGGAACATGAAGCGTGAAGATTTTTTTTGTAGTTTCGTTTCTCTTTCTTGAGTCATAGGAAACACCGTCTTGTTAAAGGGTGAGAAATACTAAGGAAAAATTTCCATGTGATGCTCAACTCAAAATCCTACACCTACCAATCCCTTGAGTGAAGCCATTGGAAATCTCTGATAAGTTCTTCAGTGCTGAGAAATTTGTTACGAATGAGGTTAGGAATTAGCCGGTCTGGATTGCCTACGAGTGAGGAACATGATAGCCGAGGAATTTGAGAGTCAAATTTCGACCGTTCTTTGTCTTGGCGCTAGTTGTCCCAAAATATCTTATCCACCTAACGGTCATATCATTGAAGGGCATTTATGTCTTATCATGGGGCTGCTCCCTAGGCTATAAATAGCCGCCCCTACAACCACTAGCTGGTTGGCTGCTCGAAGAACTTGACACTTGTCATTTGAGAGCAACCCATCCTCAGGGACTTTGAGTGAAAATCATCAAGTGAGGAAAAACCCAAACTCAACACCTACAAACCCAAAGTGATTGAGCATCCTTGAAGAGATTGATCTGCGTGGATCCGGCGGTTGTTACCTTTGAAGATGTGCTTCTTCCAGACGTTAGGCGTCATGGTCTAGAGCATCCAAGAGGAATGTGGATCGAGTGACCAAGTCTGTGAAGGTTTGGAAGTCGCTGAAGACTTACCACAGTGATTGGGCGAGTCTGTGACCTTAGTTCAAGGAGAATCTGGTGAGGACTTGGTGTCTGAGCTGCGTGCTCGGAGATGGTGTCGGGGCTGTGTGTCCTCGAGTTTAAATACTCAGCCGCTCCAACCAGCGTACAAGCTGAGACAGCAGTTGGAACTGGTCTACAAATCATTGTCTTCACCAACCTAACTGGCTCCATTTCCTCAACCTTTCATTTCCTCATTCTTTGTTTGTTGTTGTTCATATCTGTGTTTGAAGACTTTGTTGAAGACTTTCTCAATTTCCTCAGTTCAATTTCTTGATCTGTTTGTCTTCATCTTGTGTTATCCGTGTTTCGCCTTTCTATACTCTTGTTTGTCTTCATTTCATCATGATGACCATGCATGTATTCTCTATGCTTACTTCTGATTACTTATTCCGCTGCAAGTAGTTCTTCGCTAAGGAATTTCCTCACCGGAAATTCCTCTTGAAAATTCATAAAATCGTATTCACCCCCTCTAGTCGATATAGCACTTTCACTAGGTTCTCATCAACAACTCATTTTGCAGCGTTCCTCGAAGAAAAAGTTGCATCTTCTTGAAAATTCCCGATTGTTCAAATTCCTCGGTGAAGAATATGGCGAAGGAAAAGCCACCGAAAGGAGGAAAGAGGCATGGGTGATTTGGCCCTTTGAGATACAGGGACATATCCGGACTATTGCACACCGATGAAGCCAAGTTTGGCAAGGAAAACAAAAATCAAGCGCAAAGGTGGCATTGGGAGGATTGAAAGGAGATGGGGCAGGGAATGGAGGAATCGGATATGTTACTCCAAAGTACATGAAGAAATTTTGAATCCTCCATGGGCCCAAAAGGGAGCTCCAAGCTTTTTGGGGCCCAAGAAAAGTTGGCCGGACAACCAAAAGGGGTGAGGAAATTAAAGAATCCCGCGCCGGGCCCCGTTGCCCGAAGACAAGGCCAAAAGAAGCGTGGAAGGAAATTCAAGGGAAGAATCTTCTGCCCTCCGGCCAATTTAGGCCCTGTTCCCAAATCTGGCCCAAAGCCCGGGCCCCAAGCCCGTGGCTTCACCAGCCGTCCCCTCCCGGCCGTTTTCAAGGCCCCACCCGGCCAGGTTCCTATTGCCTCTTGTCCTCCCAAATTCCTCGGTTCCACAAATTCCTTCACAGGCCCCCCAAAAAAGGCCTTTGGGAGGCTCCCTCCAAAAAGTCCCCAAGTCCTCCAAAAGTTGGCGTTTGGCATGAGGCCCAACGGGCCGGCTGGGCAAACTTTTATTGCCCTTTTGGTGGGTCTCAGAAGTTCCCTCAGCCTTGCCACCCAAAAAATTCCTTCGCCCCATTTCTCGAAAAAAGGGTTGGGCCGAGGTCCCGGCCCAAGTCCGGAAGGAAGAAATTTGAAGCCCTTTCCAATGCCAATTGATGAATGGAAGGCGATTGAAATAAACCCTTGAGAAATCATTCAGGGACCAAACAGGGCCGCAAAGAAGCCAAAGGCACACATGCCCTTCTTTTGGATCCCAAGGGAAGAAATCCCCGGTCTTTGATTTTAACCGGACAAGGATTCCGGAGGGCCCTATGCCTATTTTCCACCGCAAAAAAATTTCCATCCGCCCATTTCTTTGAAGAAAATGGAAATTAGGGCAGCGATCGAGTTGGGCGGAAGGAAAATTCAACCAAGAACCGGTTTCCTCCTATTTCCCAACTTAAACCTTTAAGATCGATGTGAAAAAAAGGCCCCGGTGAAGAAAACTTCAATGCTTCAAATTCTTGAGGAAAAGAAGCCAAAGCAAATTTTTAAAACAAAAGTTCCAAATTTCCTCCACCAACAAGGAAATTTTCCTTTTGGTGGAAGTTGGTCCCGGCTGAAGAAAACTTATTGCCCGCAGGTTGATGAAAATTTTCAACCCTTAAACCAATCATTTCAAACCTATGGCCCATTCCACCCTGAAAAAATTTGGGGGTTGAGAAATTGAAAGGAAGCGGGAATTAGACACGCTGGATAGGGGCTTTGGGAAATTAAACCCAATTCCTCCACTCCTTCCCCCAATCAACCCAAACCCCTTTAATTCTGGGCTCGAAGAAACCAACTCACGGTGCATGAAGAAAAAAGCCACTGCTTTAAAATTCTTTCAACCCAAGAAAATGGGCCTATGAAAGGCTCCTTTGAAAACCAAATTCGATTCTGTTCCAATTTCCCCATTCCATTCCAAAGGCCTTTCCTTTTTAAAAGAAATTCCCAAGGCGGATTTCGTGAAGAAATCATTCTTTGCTTCCCCAAGATTGATGGAAGGGTTTGGATGCAACCCCAACCAATTCATTTCCTCGGCCTATTCCAACGGTTCACAGCCTAAGGGCTGGTTTGGGGTTGAAGGCCGGCCGGTGGTTTAATTGGATTGCAACGCTTGAATACGTGATTTTGGGAAAAGCCATTCCCAATTCTTCCCTTCACCCCAATTAACAAATGGTAACTCAGGGTTAAATTGGGGTCGGAAAAACTCATCCCAAACCACCCGGCAGGAAGGCCCTTCCCCCCACTGCCTTTGGAATGGTGCTCTTGATCCAATGAACACGAGCTTTCAAATATTAAGAAGGCCGAAAACCTTTAAGCGGGAAGGCCCCTAAGAAATTTGCGGAATTCTATGTGCCTCTTGCCTTCCATTCCAAACCAAAGGAATCCATTCCAAAGGCCCAAAGTTCAAAGGTAAAATTTCTTGGCACATGAAATTCTTTTCAATTATTCATGGCGTTAAAAACCTTCCGGACTTCTAGGCCACCAAACTTCTATTCCCTTTTATTTAACCAAGACCAAATTCTTGATTCATGGGACAATTTCCTCAAACGTGGACATGGAACCCGCGGGCTTTGGCCGGTCCTCGGGTTTCCTTCAGGATGCAAGGGCAAGGCCAACTGTGTTGGAATAAGAACTCCATTTTCAATTTCTCACCTTCTCCACGGAGATTTCTGGAACCATGGGAAACTGGAATACCCGGAAAATCCTCATGGGTCTCAAGGAAGAATTTGACTGGTCTGCACCTCCATAGAAGAAATTCAAGAAGGTCAAGGTTCCTTCCTTGGTAACCAGATCCTATTCTTCATCAGCGACACGATGAAAATGAAGACTTGGGCGACAACTGCGGCAGGCCCTACTCGACAACCGACAAAAACAGCTGGCTCCTTCATCAACTTGATATTCTTGAGGCGTTAGTCCTTGGTTTCAATCCTTTTGGTCATTTGATGGGGGAGAAATGTGAGTTAGTCTTCAAGCGGGTCTACTATACTATATGGCGTTTTTTGCTAAGTTACAACTCTCGTTCTTACGAAGATTATTGGATCGAGTTGTAAGCTTAAACCGATGGTGCTCTCGATACTTTTGATGTGTTCCTCATGCTTATTCCTCATTATATGTTAATACATCTTTGAATTACATCGATCACCATATTTCATCATGCATTTCAAATTCTTCATATTATATGTCAAATGCATGTGTAAATTACAAGATATAGGGGGAGATCTCCATGATTCAACTCTTTAAATGTGCAATGCCTCAAAAGCAAAATTCCTCACTATGCACATCTTCAGGGGGAGTTCTTCTATATCTTGCAATCAAATTCCTCAATATCAGTATTTACACTTCATATGTTTATCCCGTTGAAAACTTAACCTATATTGTCAGCAATCACCAAAGGGGGAGATTGTAAGTGCATCTAGTGCCCTTAGTGATTTTGGTGTATTGAAGACTTATAGGTTAAGGGACTAATGTTTATAAGTGTACACGGTCTATAAGTCCATGAGGAGTTTGATATTCTGAGAAAAGTCGACCCTAAAATGAAGTTCTTGTTGAAGACTTTGATATTCGAAGACTTTACGAGACTTTGAAAGTGAAGAAATTGGTGTGACCTTGAAGACTTGGTATTCATTTGAGGAACATGAAGCGTGAAGACTTTTGTTTTCGTAGTTTAGTTTTCTCTTTCTTGAGTCATAAAACACCGTCTTTGTTAAAGAAATTAGAAATACTAAGGAAAATTTTCCATGTGATGCTCAACTCAAAATCCTACACCTACCAATCCCTTGAGTGAAGCCATTGGAAATCTCATACAGTTCAGTCAATTTCTTGATGTGAGCGAAGTTCTTACAGTGTTGAGAATTTATTCGGCGAGGAGTTAAAATTCACAGTCGGATTGCCTACGAGTGAGAACATACTAACCACGAGGAATTTGAGAGTCAAATTTCCGACCGTTCTTGTCTTCTTGGCATGACTGTCCCAAAATATCTTATCCACCTAACGGTCATATCATTGAAGGGCATTTATGTCTTATCATGTGGGGCTGCTCCTAGGCTATAAATAGCGCCCCTACAACCACTAGCTGGTTGGCTGCTCGAAGAACTTGACACTTGTCATTTGAGAGCAACCCATCCTCAGAGGACTTTGGCGAAAATCATCAGTGAGAAAACCCAAAACCAAACCCTACAAACCCAAAGTGATTGAGCATCACTGAAGAGATTGATCCTGCGTGGATCCGGCTTGTTACCTTTGAAGACTGTGCTTCTTCAGACGGTTAGGCGTCATGGTCTAGAACATCAAGAGGAATTGTGGATCGCCGAGTGACCAAGTCTGTGAAGGTTTGGAAGTCGCTGAAGACTTACCATGAGTGATTGGGCGAGTGCATGTGACCTTAGTTCAAGGAGAATCGGTGAGGACTTGGTGTCTGAGCTCGTGCTTTCGATGATTAGGTGTCAGGGACTGTGTGTCCTCAAGTTTAAATACTCAGCCGCTCCAACAGGACATACAAGCTGAGACAACGAGTTGGAACTGGTCTACCAAATCATTGTCTTCACCAACCCTACTGGTTCTATTTCCTCAACTTTTTCATTCCTCATTCTTGTGTTGAGTGTTCGTTCATATTTGTGTTTGAAGACTTTGTTGAAGACTTTCTCAATTTCCTCGAGTTCAATTTCTTGATCTGTTTGTCTTCATCTTGTGTTATCTTGTGATTCGCTTCTCGTACTCTGTGTGTGTCTTCATTTCATCATGATGACTATGCTGTATTCTATTATGCTTATTTACGAGTACTTATTCCGCTGCAAGTAGTTCTTAACAGGAATTTCCTCACCGGCAAATTGCTCGATGAAGAATTCATAAAAATCGCCCATTCACCCCCCTCTAGTCGATATAACGCACTTTCAAATCCATCATTTCCTTCCCACGATTGTTATCCCCCCTTTTTAGGGATCTTGATCTTATCCCTTGGGATATGATCTTATTCCTTCTAAGGGGATCTTGATCTTCTTGACCAGGGTGTGGGGCCTTGCCCCCACTACCCACGTTCATGTGGGTCCCCCATGCAGAGTGGGCCCCACTCCGGAACCTTCTATAACCTTCCCGGTACAATACTGAAAAATCCCGAACATTTTCCGGTGGCCAAAATAGGACTTCCCATATATAAATCTTTACCTCCGGACCATTCCGGAACTCCTCGTGACGTCCGAAATCTCATCTGGGACTCCGAACAACATTCGGTAAGTGCACACTAATTCCCATAACAACTCTAGCATCACCGAACCTTAAGTGTATAGACCCTACGGGTTCGGGAATCATGCAGACATGACCGAGACAGCTCTCTGGCAAATAACCAACAACGGGATCTGGATAACCATGTTGGCTCCCACATGTTCCACGATGATCTCATCGGATGAACCACGATGCCAAGGATTCATGCAATCCCGTATACAATTCCCTTTGTCAATCGGTACGTTACTTGCCCGAGATTCGATCATCGGTATCCCAATACCTCGTTCAATCTCGTTACCGGCAAGTCACATTACTCGTCTTGTAATGCATGATCCGTGACTAACTACTTAATCACATTGAGCTCATTATGATGATGCATTACTGAGTGGGCCCGAGATACCTCTCCGTCACACGGAGTGACAAATCGATCTCGATTCGTGCCAACCCAGCGAGGAGTCTGGACTAGGGGCTGTCGGATAGCGAACTATCATCTTTGGCGGACTCTGGACTATGAAGATACAATATTGAAGACTCCGTCCGTGTCGGATAGGACTTTCCTTGGCGTGGAAGGCAAGCTTGGCGTACGGACATGTAGATTTCCTACCATTGTAACCAATACTGTGTAACCCTAACCCTATTAGGTGTCTATATAAACCCGAAGGGTTTTAGTCCGTGGGGCGACAACAATCATACCATAGGCTAGCTTCTAGGGTTTAGCCTCTCGATCTCGTGGTAGATCTACTCTTGTACTACCCATATCATCAATATTAATCAAGCGGGGTAGGGTATTACCTCCATCGAGAGGGCCCGAACACAGGTAAAAACATCGTGTCCCTTGTCTCCTATTACCATCCACCTAGGCTTACGATTCGGGACCCCCTACCGAGATCCGCGGTTTGACACCGACATTGGTGCTTTCATTGAGAGTTCCTATGTGCGTCACCTATAGGCCCGATGGCTCCTTCAATCATCAGCAATAGCCTTGATCCGGTGAATTTTTCTCCCGGACAGATCTTCGTATTCGGCGGCTTTGCCTTTGCGGGCAATTCGCTAGGCCATCGGAGTAGATTGAAAGCTCGCCCTGGCCATCAGGTCATATTTGGAAGCTTGAACTATCGGCGATGTCGCGGAGACTTGATCTTGACGGAGTTGAGCCCTGGCGGCGTGTCGCCTTTGTCTCGATGGAGTGCGATCTGCTTGCCGCCGAACGGTGCCACTGGAGGCGCACGATGCCGCTCCGACCCTTAATCCGGGCGGTTCCGCCCGATCGAGATGGTTGGTTGGACACCGCCTCGGGGCTGAAAATCTCTGGCGATTGGCGAACACCATCCTGTCGCTGCGAAGCTTCGTGACTCCAGTGCGGACTCCTTTGCGGACTCGAACCTCCAGCGCCCTGCCGGTCGAATCCGGCTGGGCACGATTATGGAGTTCACCGCTGCGGGCGTCTTCGGCACTCGCCCTTTGGCGATATCACAGACTCATTAAGTCTCTCTCTTTGTCGGAGAGCCTGGCGAACTACGGTCAGGAAGGTTGAGATGAGACGGCGAAGAAATTCGCGCCACCACCACCACTTTGTAGCCCTTATCGATGATTTAACCGACATGCTCGACTTGACGAAGAACATCGGCGGTATGGGCGGCGGTGCGGGAGGCGATCAAACCGGCGCCCGCGAGACGCCTGGAAGGCCACCTCGTCATATGACATATACATGGTGGACACCCAAAAAGATGGGAATGGCGATGGAACAACGGAGGATGACCCCTCAGAAACAACAAGCGCCCGGCGTCGTGGCGCCGCTCTATCCGCCCACGGTAAAAGCGGTGATTCCGGCACGGAGACAATAATACCCGGGCGGTGCTGAAGGCGACCCCTCCGGCGGGACTCGGCGGGGAGGAGGAAAACAGAATCCGCCTGACGGTCTGTGAGAAAAAAGAAGGTAGAGGGCGATAATTATCGCCCCCTCGAAGGCGAGGCAAGCCTCGGCGGCAGAATTACGTCGTGCGGAGGATCCCCTCGAACAAGGCGTTTTAAGCGCGGGCTCATAGCCGCGGCAAGCAGTCTCAAGAAAAGCAGCAACACAAAAGCTGACCAAGACCTGCTAGGCGGCGGATGGACCGAAGTCCTTGCAGCGAAAATGCGAACTCGAGCGCCCTCAAAAGCTACCCCAAATGCAGGCCGTTGCCTCGTCGGAGGAGAAGCACCAGCGTCACCGCGCCGCGACATGGCGGACCGGCCACCCGTGGCATGACGGAAAGCCTATCGGCCCTCCGCTCAAGCCACGCCCGGCGCGCTCAAAAAGTACCAAGGCGCGGGAGCAGCGCCGGACTTGCGAGATATCTTTGGAGGATAAGGCAAAGCAAACAAGATCGATCTACGAGATCGGCGTGGGGCATAGCGACTGGGATGATTACCGTCACGCGGATATAGCAACCCGGCGGGCGAGCACGATGAACAAAGCTCATATGAGCTACGTCGTGATATATTGTCTGAGCGCCGCACACCCACTATGATTCACGGATGAAGTAATGGATCATCAAATCCTGAGGGCTTCAAACCCGTAAACATCGAATCATACGATGGTACCCACAGATCCTGCTGATGCGGATCGAGGACTATCTCCTCCATATCCACATGGCCCTTGGTGATGATCTACATGCCATCAAATACCTCCCCTCAAGCTTAAAGGACCAGCTCGGCATTGGCTCAACAGCTTGCGGCCGAGTCAATCGGTTGTTGGGAGGACACAAGCCGCATTCTCGATAACTTCGGGGCACATATGCGACTACGAACGCCGATGACCTTAGCCATATAATTCAGCAGCGGAAAAATTGGCGGACAATTCTGGGCAGCGGTTCTAACAAAGAAAAAGCAGTTATCATTTGTCCGGATGCGAGCGCTAGCAACCTTCAAACACAACATCATGACGAGTGGCTAGCCAGCACCTAGGACAAAAAAAGCGAAATCCATGGCAGCCCTCACCACACTCATGACCTACTTTTGCGCGGAGAGGACAGCTGGCTAGCTCGAAGCAACAACTTGGCCAAACACCACGGTAGTTCGGATACCAAGGACAGCAATGGCAGGTCGTGTAGCATAACAAGCATAAACGCCGCATTAATGGTGACAATGCTGAAGATCGACAGTAAATGCGGATTCGAGCTCTAAACCGGTCAGCGGAAGAAGCCATTCAAAAGAAATACCAGAGCCCGTCAACTTGGACCGAATACTCGATCGCTTGTGCGGATACATTGCACCCAAAAAACCAGCCAACCAGCAGGGATTGTTGGGTGTTCAAACAAGCAGACAAGCTAAGCGCGAAAACAACGACAAGGGGCTGCATAAGCGATGACAAAGTGCCCGGCCGCCCGAACAATAGAGGATAGAAGGACTTTCCCACACAAGTGCGGACGGTGAACATGATATCATAACCCACATACCCAAAAGAAGCCGGATCGTGCACTAAAGGGGCGTATATGCGATGGAGCGATCGCCCGAAGTTGAAAATCATCATTCTTATCACGGTGGGTCACGCCACCACCAAAGTTGAAAATCTTGAATTTGAGTTTTCCTCAGTTTTGAAATTCTTCAGTTTTCAAATTCTTCAACTTTGCAAAATCTTCACTATTTCCGTCGTTTTTCTTCATTGGCTATATACATATATGAGTTTATGTCCTCTACAGCATTCACTTATGGTTATTTCTTCATGTTGCGTTTTCTGCTAAGTGAATGTGATCGGACCCTTCCCCCTCTATTCTATACTCAACCCAATCTATTCACAAATTCTTCATATGCGTTCTATTTGAAACTTCGTTCAAAATCTTCTTTGTGTCCTTGTCATTTGAAGAAATTGCGACGGAACTTTAAAACTGATCTTATCCAAACTTTACTTTTTGCCGCTCAAACCGTTCCGCATCCCGATGCATTATTCTATTCACCCGATAAATACAGGATCTCAACTACGATGCGTGGGTGACACATGTCATGAGAAGGAGTAAGGGCGAGACACGTTAAGTCCCAAATCTTGAGCGAACAGTTTTTCACCGTGTCTATAAATACCCTCTTCCCTTCATCACTTCTTTTACTCCGCTCGACCGTTCTCTCTCCCGCTCGAGCTCCTCAAACCCTAAGCGCGCCGCTACTCCATAAATCGTCGGTGAGGAAGAGCTTCCTGCCTCGACCTCCAAATGCCATCGATACTTTCGCGCCCGATTCGGAAATCCTCACTCCGCCGCCACCGTAGCTGTTTTCCTCCGCCAAGTTAGGGCAAGGAAGATCTAACTTTGACGAACTTCCATCTGTTCTTCTAAGTTCGTCATGTTCTTCACTTCGAGTAATTAAAAGTTACTTTTATTACTCTCTTTGATTCTCAAGCTTTCTGAAAATCTTCAAGGTGTTTTATTCTTCAAATCCTCACACACAAAACACCTCACTAGTTATATGCTCTTGATTCGTTTCTCTAAGCAATGATTTTTTCTTCAAGATTCCTCAATTGTGTGGATCCTCGATCTATACAACTCTGGAACCTAAGACAAAAGCGCTTAGTGAAATTCTTCAAAACACATCTGGTCAAAATCCTCAAAACTTGTTCTTTTGAAAAACCTTACGAGAGCATATGACCTCTCCAAATTCCTGCAACAATACTCATTCACAGGTACAAATGTCATTGCTGAATCACTAGGTTCTCATCAACTTAACTCATTTGCAGCGTTCCTCGAAGAAAAGTTGCACACTTCTTGAGAGAATTCGATTGTTCAAATTCCTCAAGCCCGAAGACTATGGTGGCGGTAGAAGCCCCGAGAAAGGAGGAAAAGAAGCTGAGGTTATGACTGCGTTTGAGATCCACGAGGAAATATATGCTGATTATTGCACACGATGAAGCCAAATTTGGCAAAAGAAAACAAAATCAGCGCAAGGTCGCATTGGAGGATTGAGCGGAGATGGGCAAGGGAATGGAGGAATCTGATATGTTACTCCAAAGTATATGAGAAATTAGCCTCAATCCTCCATGCCCAAGAGCTCCATTGGCTTTTGGCCAAGTGGTGACCCCACCAGCATCAAGCGTGGTGAGGACTTTCTGAAGAATGGGCCAAGCGCCAAGCTAAATTGTAAGACAAGCCAAGGGCGGTGAAGAAATTCAATGAGGATTACGCCCACTCTGCTCTTGAGGCCTCTGTCAAAGCGAAATCTATGCCAAAGAAGCCTGCTCGTAAGCCAAGTGCTTCACCAACAGCGCCCTCACGGCCAAGTTCCTCACAAATGCCCTCACGGCAAATTCCTCACACTGCTCCTACTCCACCAAAGTCCTCAGCAGTTCCTTCAAGGTCCTCAGATCCTGTGCATCTGGCTACATGTCAAAGGACTGCTGGTTTCTCGATGCCTCACAGTGTCTCGGCAAGTTCCTCGGTTGCACCAATTTCGCATTAGGTCCCACTATTGAAGACCAAAGCAACTGCTGGACGAGGTCCTCGGCCAAGTCCGAAGAAGAAACAGGTCGCATTCCATGTGCCATCTGATGATGAACTTGCAGAAATCATCAGAGACCGACAAGCGAAGGCCGCTAGAGCCAAAGGCACATCTGTGCCACTACTTTTGGATCCGAAGAAAATCCTCGATTACATTGACCTCTGGCACAAGGATCCTAACACCCCTATGCCTGATTTTCATCAGACTCCTGGTCAAAGTCACATGCTGACCCATTTCATCGCTGAAGAGAAATGGAAATTTGAGAAGGTCAGGTAGATCAAAAGAAAGCTCAATACGAGAAAGGAGCTCACGAAGAAAAATGTTGTCGAGAATGACACTGAGGAACTTCTCAAGGCTCAAACTGAAATTCAAACTCTCGCAAAGACTTGATGCTTATTATGCTGATTGGCAAGGAGCCAAGGTAAGATTAAATCAACTTTGACGAAGAATTTCTAAATGTTGCAACCCCAAGCGCAACAAGAAATTCCTCGAGCTGCAGCCTCTGCTCAGCTATTTGAAAGAACATGCCCGGCCACGGTGATGATTTTCAGCCTGCTGATGACAATGCTAGTTCCAGGGCTGATGACTCAATTCCAGCTGTTGAAGAAATTGCCAGGGCATCCACTAGTGGTGCGCCTGAAGAAACTGAAGAGATCAGGGCAACTGCATCAGTTGCGCCTGAGAAAATTCAACCTGATTCCTCAGCTCCTCCTGCGCCAACACCAACTCCAATTCTTCCATCTGCCTCTGATGTGAAGAAGACCAAGGCTGCAGAGCGAACTGTAGTGAAGAAAAGGAAGGCATCAGCTGCGTCAAACTCTGCGGCTGCGAAGAAAATGAAGCCAATGACCAGCTCATTTGAAAATCCTATTGATGATGTTCCAATTTCCTCCATGCTATCAAAGGACCTTGTTCCTTTTGGTGAAGACTATGTGATCCCAAGCGGATCTAATGAAGAAAATCATTCGCTGCATTCGAGCAGATTGATGAAGAAATTGAGGTGGATGAAATCCCTCAGCGCGATCATTCCTCACCTATGCCACGGTTCACAGGTGAAGAGGCTGGTGTTGAGAAATTGAAGATGAAGATGTGGATATAGGATGCACCGCCCGGTGATGAGATGATGACTTTTGGGATAGTCAGCATCCAAGTTCTCCACTCTTCACCCCAATCCAACAAATTCCTCAGTCCCCTGCACCAACTGTTCCACTGGGCTCTGAAGAAACTCATCCCACTCCCTCTGTGCATGAAGAAATTCCAGCCGCTAGTGCTGAAGAACCTGCTGCTGCTGCTGATCCTCAGACTGCACATGAAGAGGAACCAGAAATTCCTCAGCCTGAAGAACCTGAGCTCACGATTCCTGAGGTGGTGATGCAACTCACTGACACCCCTCTGCCAAAGCCGAAGAATCCGTTCTCAAGTAAACAGAAGTTCAAGGCTGAAGACTTCTATGGCGAGCACGTTTTCTTCACTGATTACAATCCTTATGACTCTGCTCGCATAAGGAAGAGGCGTTTCTGGACTGCCAGCCAAGCAAATTTCTATTCCTCTGTGCTATTCAACAAGGACAAAATCTTCGATCATGCACATATTCCTCATGTGGACATGGAATCTCTGCCGTGCTTCGAGCCAGTCCTCAGTGTTCTTCACGATGCGGGACTCTTGAATTTCTGCTGACATCTGTGATTGGAATGAAGAACTCATTCTTGAGTTCTACGCCTTTGCACATCACGAGCAACTCACGAAGATGTGAACTCATGGGTGTTGGACTGGATGCGAAAACACTCACTACAAGGCACCCGGCAACTGAATTGCCGTGTCCTTCCTCTCGAGTCCTCCCTTGGCGGTGCGTGGCATCTCGGTGACCCTGAACTGACAAATCACTATATGCAAGTGCTAATGAAGCCATTCAAGCCAGGGCAGGCCCCACGAACCAAATTCCTCGTCAAGGAATTACTGTATGTGCCTCGGACTGTCTATCAGATTATGACGAAGACAATGAGTCCTATCAAAGGCCACGACTCAAATGATGAAGAAGTCATTGGCATCATGAAGAATATGCTTTTCAACATCATTCATGGCGTTCCCATCAACTTCTATGATTTCTTCATGAGGACTCTGGCGAACATTGCTATGTCACCATTTGAGCTGAAGCCTTATGCGCCTTGGATTATGAGATTCATCAGGACAAGGTCTTCACTCAATTACAAAGCTGATACTCTGAACCACTGCAGCTACTTGCCTCCAATTGAAGTCCTCAAACAGACAGTTTCCTCAGCTGATGACAAGGGCAAGGCCGCTGCTGTGATAGATGAAGGCATTCGTCCATTGGATGGTTAATTCCGTAAAGCAGCATCTTACTCCACCAATGATGACTACGCCACATGACTCTGCGCAAATACCTCGGCCAAGCAAAATCCTCAAGCTCAGCACCGAGGTGATGGTGATCGTGAGTTACTCCTCAGTCTTCATCAGAAGGTTGATCGCAATCATAAATGGGTCAAGCGTCAGCTTGGTGCAATTCTTCACAACATGACATCAACACACAATGCAGTGAAGAAAAACCAGTACTACCTTCATGAAACATTCAACCCTTTGGGCTGTCCTCACTCATGTCTATAGCGCTGAAGAAGCTGGAGCGATGGGTCTCAAGGAAGAATTTGACTGAGTGCGCACCTCCAGCGAAGAAATTCAAGAGGTCAAGGTTCCTCCATTGGTGGCCAGCTCTTATTCTTAATCGCGACACGATGAAAATGAAGATTTGGGCGACACTGCGGCAGGCCCTACTGACAGCCGACCCGACAACAGCGGCGCTCCTCCATCAACTTGATATTCTTCAGGGGCGTTAGTCCTCAGTTTCGATCCTTTTGGTCATTTGATGACAAAGGGGGAGAAATTTGAGTTAGTCTTCAAGCGGGTCTATCATATGGGCATATATCATTTTTTTTTGCTAAGTTACAACTCTCGTTCTTCTGAAACTTTATTGGATCGAGTTATAATCTTAAACCCGATGGTGCGCTGATACTTTTGTTGCACTAGCTCTGATACTTTGGATGCATTTTTCCGCATGCTTATTCCTCATTAATATTATTGCACGCATGCTGAATTTCATCAGGCACCATATTTCATCATGCATTTCAAATTCTTCATATTATATATCAAATGCGTGTATGAATTACAAGATATAGGGGGAGATCTCCATGATTCAACTCTTCAATTGTGCATTGCCTCAAAAGCAAAATTCCTCACTATGCACATCTTCATGGGGAGTTCTTCTATATCTTGCAATCAAATTCCTCAAATCAGTATTTACACTTCATATGTTTATCCCGTTGAAAACTTAACCTATATTGTAATCAATCACCAAAGGGGAGATTGTAAGTGCATCTAGTGCCCTTAGTGATTTTGGTGTATTGAAGACTTATAGGTTAAGGGACTAATCGTTTATGAGTGTACACAGGTCTATAAGTCCATGAGGAGTTTGATATTTCTGAGAGAAATCGACCCTAAAATGAAGTTCTTGTTGAAGACTTTGATATTCTGAAGACTTTGAAAGTGAAGAAATTGGTGTGACCTTGAAGACTTGGTATTCATTTGAGGAACATGAAGCGTGAAGACTTTTGTTTTCGTAGTTTCCTTTTCTCTTTCTTGAGTCATAGGAAACACCGTACTTTTAAAGGGGGTCGAGGAAATACTATGGAAAAAATTCCATGTGATGCTCAACTCAAAATCCTACACCTACCAATCCCTTGAGTGAAGCCATTGGAAATCTCATACAGATTCAGTCAATTTCTTGATGTGAGAGCGAAGTTCTTACAGTATTTGAGAATTTATTCGGCCCGAGAGTTAAAATTCGCCGGTCTTGGATTGCCTACAGATGAGAACATGCTAACCACGAGGAATTTGAGAGTCAAATTTCCGACCGTTCTTTGTCTCTTGCGCCAGCTGTCCCAAAATATCTTATCCGCCTAACGGTCATATCATTGAAGGGCATTTATGTCTTATCATGTCGGGCTGCTCCCTAGGCTATAAATAGCGCCCCTACAACCACTAGCTGGTTGGCTGCTCGAAGAACTTGACACTTGTCATTTGAGAGCAACCCATCCTCCAGGACTTTGGCGAAAATCATCAGTGAGGAAAAACCAAAACCAATCCCTACAAACCTAAAGTGATTGAGCATCCTTGAGCAGATTGATCTGCGTGGATCCGAAGCTTATTACCTTTGAAGACTGTGCTTCTTCCAGACGGTTAGGCATCATGGTCTAGAGCATCCAAGAGGAATTGTGGATCGCCAGTGACCAAGTCTGTGAAGGTTTGGAAGTCGCTGAAGACTTACCACAAGTGATTGGGCCGAGTGCTGTGTGACCTTAGTTCAAGGAGAATCTGAGTGAGGACTTGGTGTCTGAGCTGCGTGCTTTCGGTGATTGGGTGTCGGGACTGTGTGTCCTCTAGTTTAAATACTCAGCCGCTCGAGCAGGACATACAAGCGAGACAACAGTTGGAACTGGTCTACCAAATCATTGTCTTCACCAACCTAACTGGTTCTATTTCCTCAACTCTTTCATTCCTCATTACTGTGTTGAGTGTTAGTTCATATCTGTGTTTGAAGACTTTGAGTGAAGACTTTCTCAATTTCCTCAGTTCAATTTCTTGAGTTTATTTGTCTTCATCTTGTGTTATCTTGTGATTCGCTATCGTACTATGTGTGTGTCTTCATTTCATCATGATGACTATGCATGTATTCTATTATCCTTATTTACGAGTACTTATTCCGCTGCAAGTAGTTCTTAAGCTTAGGAATTTCCTCACCGACAAATTGCTCAGTGAAGAATTCATAAAATCGCCCATTCACCCCCCTCTAGTCGATATAACGCTTTCAAATCCATCATTTCCTTCCCCACGATTGTTATCCCCCTTTTAGGGATCTTGATCTTATCCCCTTCGGGATATGATCTTATTCCTTCTAAGGGGATCTTGTCTTGCCTTGACCAGGGTGTGGGGCCTTGCCCCACTACCCACGTTCATGTGGGTCCCCATGCAGGTGGGCCCCCCTCCGGAACCTTCTAGAACCTTCCCGGTACAATACCGAAAATCGAACATTTTCGGTGGCCAAAATAGGACTTCCATATATAAATCTTTACCTCCGGACCATTCCGGAACTCCTAGTGACGTCCGAAATCTCATCGGGACTCGAACAACATTCGGTAACTGCACTAATTCCCATAACAACTCTAGCATCACGAACCTTAAGTGTGTAGACCCTACGGGTTAGGAATCATGCGAACATGGCGAGACAGCTCTCGGCCAATAACCAACAACGGGATCTGGATACCCATGTTGGCTCCCACATGTTCCACGATGATCTCATCGGATGAACCCACGATGCCAAGATTCAAGCAATCCGTATACAATTCCCTTTGTCAATCGATGCGTTACTTGCGAGATTGATCGCCGGTATCCCAATACCTCGTTCAATCTCATTACCGGCAAGTCACATTACTCATCTTGTAATGCATGATCCGTGACTAACTACTTAATCACATTGAGCTCATTATGATGATGCATTACTGGTGGGCGAGATACCTCTTACGTCTGCGGGTGACAAATCGAGATCTCGATTAGTGCCAACCCAAGCGAAGTCTGGACTGGGGCTGTCCGGATAGCGAACTATCATATTTGGCGGACTCTGGACTATGAAGATACAACATTGAAGACTCCGTCCCATGTCCGGGATAGGACTTTCCTTGGCGTGGAAGGCAAGCTTGGCGTCTGGATATGTAGATTTCCTACCATTGTAACCGACTCTGTGTAACCTAACCCTATTCGATTGTCTATATAAACCGAAGGGTTTTAGTCCGTGGGGCGAACAACAATCATACCATAGGCTAGCTTCTAGGGTTTAGCCTCTCGATCTCGTGGTAGATCTGCTCTTGTACTACCCATATCATCAATATTAATCAGCGGGGTAAGGGTATTACCTCCATTGAGAGGGCCGAACAGGTAAAAACATCGTGTCCCTTGTCTCCTGTTACCATCCGCCTAGAGGCACAGTTCGGGACCCCTACCGAGATCCGCGGTTTGACACGACATTGGTGCTTTCATTGAGAGTTCCTCGTAGCCGTCACCTATAGGCCCGATGGATCCTTCAATCATCAACAGCAGCTTGATCCGGTGAGATTTTCTCCCGGACAGATCTTCGTATTCGGCTTTGCCTGAGGCCAATTAGCTAGGCCATCTGGAGTAGATTGAAAGCTTCGCCCTGGCCATCAGGTCATATTGGAAGCTTGAACTATCGGCCGATGTCGCGGAGACTTGATCTTGACGGATTGAGCCACGGCGGCGTGCCGCCTTTGTCTCGATGGAGTGCGATCTAGCTCGCCGCGAACAGTGCCACGGAGCGCACCGATGCCGCTCCGACCCTTAATCCGGGCAGTTCCGCCGATCGAGATGGTTGGTTGGACACCGCCTCGAGGCTGAAATCTCTGGCGATTGGGCGAACACCATCCTGTCGCTGCGGCTTCGTGACTCCAGTGCGGACTCCTTTCCGGACTCCGAACCTCCAGCGCCCTGCCGGTCGAATCGGCTGGGCACGGTTATGGAGTTCACCGCCCGGCGGGCGTCTTTCAGCAATCACCCTTTGGCGATATCTGGACTCATTAAAGTCTCTCTCTTTGTCGGAGAGCCTGGCGAACTACGGTCGGGAAGGTTGGGATGAGACGACGAAGAAATTCGCGCACCACCACCCACTTTGTAGCCGCGCCGATGATTTAACCAACATGCTCGACTTCGACTCCGTGAACATCGGCGGTATGGGCGGCAGTGCGGAGGCGATCAAACCGGCGCCCACGAAGACGCGGAAGGCCACCTCGTCATATGACATATACATGGTGGACACCCCAAAAGATAGAATGGCGATGGAACAACGGAGGATGACCCCTCAAGAAACAACCCAGCGCCCGCGTCGGTGGCGCCGCTCTAAATCCGCCCACGGTAAAAGCGGTGATTCGGCACGAGAGACAATAATACCCGGACAGTCTGAAGGCGACCCCCTCGGCGGGACTCGGCCACGGGAGGAGGAAAAAGCAAGTCCGCTGCGACGGTCTGTGAGAAAAAAAAGGTAGAGGGCGATAATTATCGCCCCCTCGAAGCGAGGCAAGCCTCGGCGGCAGCAGATTAAATCGTGCGGAGGATCCCGTCGAACAAGGCGTTTTAAGCGAGGCTCATAGCCACGGCAAGCAGTCTCAAGAAAAAGCAGCAACAGCTTAAAGCTGACCAAGACCTGCTAGGCAGCGGATGGACCGAAGTCCTTGCGGCGAAAGTCTGAACTTCGAGCGCCCTCAAAAGCTACCCCAAGCGGGCCGTTGCCTCGATCGGAGGAAGCACCCGCGTCACCAGCGCCGCGACATGGCAGACCGGCCACCCGTGGCGCATGGTGAAAGCCTATCGACCCTCCGCTCAAGCCACGCCCGGCGCGCTCAAAAAGTACCAAGGCAGGGAGAAAGCGCCGGACTTGTGAGATATCTTTGGAGGATAAGACAAAGCAAACAAGATCGATCTACAGATCGGCGTGGTATGCGACTCGGGATGATTACCGTCACGCCGGATCTGACAACCCGGCGGGCGAACACGATGAACAAAGCTCATATGAGCTACGTCGTGATATATTATCTGAGCGCGCACACCCACTATGCTTGAGAGATGAAGTAATGGATCATCAAATCCACGAGGGCTTCAAACCCGTAAACATCCGAATCATACGATGGTACCACAGATTCTGCGATGCGGATCGAGGACTATCTCCTCCATATCCACATGGCGCGGTGATGATCTACATGCCATCAAATACCTCCCTCAAGCAAAGGACCAGCTCGACATTGGCTCAACAGCTTGCGGCGAGTCAATCGGTTGTTCGGAGGACACAGAAGCGCATTCTCGATAACTTCCGGGGCACATATATGCGACTACGAACGCCGATGACCTTAGCCATATAATTCAGCAGCCGGAAGAATCAGCGAGACAATTACGGGGCGGTTCCTAACAAAGAAAAATCTGATTGTCGACTATCCGGATCTTTGGCGCTAGCAACCTTCAAACACAACATCATGACGGTGGCTATCCGGCACCTAGGACAGGAAAAGCGAAATCCATAGCAGCCCTCACCACAGTCATGACCGCTTTTGCGCGGGAGGACAGCTGGCTAGCTCGAAGCAACAACTTGGCCAAACACCACTGGTAGTTCGGATACCAAGGACAGCAATGGCAGGTCGGCGTCGCAACAAGCATAAGCGCCGCGTGCGGTGACAATGCTGAAGATCGACGGTAAATGCGGATTCAGAGGCTCTAAACCGGTCAGCGGAAGAAGCCATTGAAAGAAATACCGGGGCCCGTCAACTTGGACCGAATACTCGATCGCTTGTGCGGATACATGGCACCCGAAAAACCAGCCAACCACACCAGCAGAGGATTGTTGGGTGTTCAAACAACAGGCAAGCTAAGCGCCGAAAACAACGACAAGGGGCTGCATAGCGATGACAAGGAAGTGCCCGGCGCCCGAACAATAGAGGACGGAAGGGCTTTCCACACAAGTGCGGATGGTGAACATGATATCGCAACCCACATACCCAAAGGGGGCGGATCGTGCACTAAAGTGCGTATATGCGATGGAGCGATCGCCCAGTTCAACCCATGGTCTTCCTGCCCGATCACCTTTGATCGAAGGACCACCCACTAGCATCATCGCAGCGGTTTTGCGCATTGGTTCTTGACCCAATTATTGGCCAGTTCACCTCACGAGTCGATGGGGGCGGCAGCAACCTGAACCTGATTTATCAGGATACGGTCGCAAAATGGGCATAGACCGTCAAGAATCAAACCCACAAAGGCGACCTTTAAAGGCGTCATTCCGGTGTAGAGGCCAAGCTATGCAGGCTCCGTTACACTTGAAGTGGTCTTGGATCCCGGATAACTTCGGGTGAGGAGTTAATCTTGACATAGTCCCGTTCCGCGGCGGCTATCACGCACTTCTCGGGCGAACCGCATTTGCAAAATTCAATGCGGTGCCGCACTCTCGCGTACCTCAAGCTCAAGATGCCAGGCCCTCGGCGTAATCACGGTCAATGGAAACACGAGCGCTCCCTCGAGCGGAGAGCATACGACCTCCTTGCGGCGAAGTGCGAGAACAGCCTCTTAAAGGCAATCCTCGATCCGGCCAATAAACAATCGGACAACATCAAAGCGCGCCCGAGTAACCTACAGCGAGACCGCTTTGCGCGTTCGAACAAAGCGTAATAATGCAAACCCAACCCCAGCCCTCGTGAACTTCATGAAGCGATTACTACTGCGCGTAATTGCGCTCTGAAGCACCATGGGCATAGGGGCGGGCCCACGACCATGGCATGCCGAGAATGCGGCTGAACCGCACTAGGGGCTCTCGTTTGTGTCATTCCTTTTTTTTCTTTTTCTTTTTATTTTTACTTTCGGGACTCTGTTCTCGAAGCCACATCCGGCATTAAATGCCGACTACGATCTGCAACAGCCGAGGAAGCGAAAATGCGTCAAATGTCCGGTGGTCTCTATTACGAAGCGGTACACCTGTTTTACATACCACACATAAACTTACCCCTGGAAGAGGACATATCAAAAGTCACATTACCTTGCTTATCGCCAAATTTGTATCGTTCTGCTTTTATTTGCAATTTCTTTTGAATAAACAATATATAGCTCTTGCCTAATATTGCATTCTTTCCCATTGTATATGTTCATCTATGACATTGCGCACCCGTACAATTTTGATGCGACCACCACACGAGGGCTTATGTACCCCAAAAACATGGTGTGACAAGTCGAACACTTTCACAAGTCGGCACCCGAACTTATAGCATTATATGCATCGGCTCGAATCATGTCTTGGGTCAATAGTTGGGTTTGCCCGGCTCCCATGTTTTGGTACCTTCGTTCCGTTATATCGGCTAAGGTAGCCTTTGGGAGAACCACTGCGATTGTGCCCTGTTGAGCTGGCTTGAGCACCTCGGTGGAAAGCTAAAACTGGCCGTCATGATAAGGCGAGAGCGATTCGCTGTTCGAGAGGTTTCTTGAGTCCCTAAAGACTTATGCCGCTTAGGCGAGGAACCGGCATTGTCCGGCCAAGGCATGGATAAGCGCCCGAACTCGGTCTTCCGAATACTAGGGGCTTCGCCGAAATTGAAAATTATAGAATTCTATGGCTAAGTGAAACTGCTCAAGCATTATAGTCCGGTTGCCTGGTTCGTTCGTTGAGCGCCTCCTCGAAGGACCCAGAATGGGAACAAAGCGCTCAAGTTTATCGAACATCCGGCACTTTCGTGTACGGGGCTGAAATAACGACTTCGCCATCTCTCAAATTTGATAAGCGGCCGCCTGAAGGTAATATTTTAAATTCAAAAGCGTTGCTTAACGCATATGAACAAGTTTTCAGCGTACAGGATAACAAATGCGAGGATAACAAATGCGAGTCTACTCAAATATTACATCTTTGGAGCATTCACCCGCTATAAGACGGGCACCCTTCAGGACGCCCTCATAATACTTCTCGGGCTTGCGATGTTACTTGCCCGGCGGTGGCCTGTCCGTCACCAGCTTCTCCGCGTCCAGCTTGCCCCAGTGTACCTTGGCACGGGAAAGGGCCCTATAGGCACCTTCAATCTGAGCAGGCGCTTGATGACTTGATCCATGGACAGGCGTCCACCAGCGCCGCACTAGCCGAAGTAGCTCCCGGCATGGCCTCATTTAGCCACAGCCGAGCTATAAGGCCCTTCATGGCCTGTTCGGCGACCTTGTGGAGCTCGACCAATTGCTTCAGTTGGTCGCTCAAAGGAACAGGTGTTCGGCCTCGACATCTTGAGACCAAAACACCTTCTCCGTCGAGCTCCCTCTTGGCTCGGTAGAGGCGGCGGCATCGAGATACCTGCAGGGGCAGATCTGCGAAGGCTCTGGAGAGCTCGGATTGGGTAAATGTAGATAATTGACTTTTACATTCTTGCTTTGCATAAAGAATGCCTTACCGCCGCTATCTTCCTCATCGCCTCAATCTCTGGAGGGCTTTACAGGCTTGGCCTTGGCGGCCTTAGCACTCTCAAGAGCGAGGCAAGCTCGGACTCTCGGGTCTTGAGTCACGCTCCAAACCCTCGTGTTTTCCACGAGGCACTGGAGCTCTTGCCGTACCTCCGCCAGCTCGCCTCCCCTTCTCTCGCTCAGTGCGCTCCTTGGCCGCTTTGTTTTCGGCGCGGTCACTACTTCCTTCAAGTCGCCACCTCGTTAAGTGGCCCTGCGGTACCCATGTTATTCCTGTTATCTTTTGCAACCACATTTTTAACAATTCCATAAGGTATTACTTACCTTCCTTGTCCTCGAGCTGCTTCTTGGCTTGGCGAGCTCGTTCTCGGACCTTCGAGGCCCTCCTTCAATGCATTGACCTCCATGATCGGTCTGGCCGAGTCAGCCAGGGCTTTGCATTCCCATATTGACATAATTATGTTAGACTCCTGCGTATATCTTTTTAGATCCTCAGTCCGGCTTTTCTCTCCGAACACCGAACTAAGCATCGGGGCTCTGTCTGTCGGTAATCTTCTTACATATATTGAAAACTTACCTCAAAGCCTGTTAGAAGGCTGTTGCGAGGCTTGATCAGCCCGCTCTTGGCGGACTGAACTTACAGATCACCACACTCATAGTGCGGTGCTCCTCCTCGATGGAAAGCCTTTGTTAAGCGCATCGATAAGCTATCCGATGCCTCGGTTGGGCCGGAGGACACGGCGTCTTACCCTTCTTCTGAAGGGCGCTTGCCGGACTTGGAACCGCTGAAGGTTCGGTATGGAATCCGGACAAGGGTGGGCTTAGAGCCCACGGGGTCTCGCTCCCCTCGCGCTGGAGTCGGGAGGCTGCTTGTGGCGCCTCCTGCGCCACCTCCTCTTGACCAGGCCCCCCTTGGGGCCCCACCTCGGCGTCATCGGTGGCCGGAAGAGAAGTTCTCTCCACTTTGGACGAATTCAGGGACCCGCTTGACGAAGCGGCGAGCTCGTCCTGGCACGGGCTGCATGATTATTCGGCATTAGAGAACACTATGCAATGAATAAAAATAAAAATAAAGCCATGGGTATCCAGACACTTACGATCTCGCCAGGGGCTTGGCCCTCGAGGGCCACTCCTCCTCGCCGTCGTTAGCGTTGGTGGAGACGTCCGGAGGAAGGGTTCTTCCCTTCTTGGACCCTCGGCCTCCCGGTTAGGCGGCCTTTCTTTCTTCTCTCCCCGGCTGGAGAAGCTTCTTTTTCCTCCTCCTCGTTTTCATGGCAGGAGTCCGCCTCCGAGTCGTCGGACGATCAGTCCAAGCGACACTGGCCGGGCACTCCTTTGAGTCCCGTGGCCTTCTTATTGGCCTTCTTCTCCGGCACCACGTAGGCGCGGGCCGGCCTTCCGCCAGCGGGCGTCTCTGAGGTCTTCGGCAAAGGGCGGACGAGTTGACCTGCTCGGGCGTGCTCGCTAGTCTGTCAAAGGCAAGGAGTTTAGATCCGCATAGAGTCAAACTATGAAGCGTAAGATTCCGTGAAGGCAAAATAGCTTACCTCGGTAGCTTGATGCTGCGAGCTGAATCCGCGATCTTCCGTGGCGGATGAGGAGCCTCGGCGCCTGAACGGCACCTTCGAGCATCTTAAATGCGTGGTGTCGAAGAGCCTCTTGAGGTTGGATGTTGTGCGGATCGAACCCCACAATTTGAAGGCCCGTTGTTGGCATGGGAGGATCCGGCGGATGAGCATAACCTGGACTACATTAGCGAGCCTGAGATTTTTGTTCACCAAGGTTTGCATGCAGGTTTGGAGTCGGTCAGCTCTTCGAATTGCCCCGCCTTGGCCAGTCTCCTTCAAGAAGTGAGCAGCGTGGGAATACGAACCGAAGTCGGGGCCGCCCGCCCATTTAGGGTCAGCGGCTCGGTGATGTAGAACCAGCATCGGTTGTCAAAACCGGCGGATCTCGAGTAGGGGTCCCAAAGCTGTGCGTCTAGGCGGATGGTAATAGGAGGCGAGGACACGATGTTTTACAGAGTTCGGGCCCTCTTGATGGAGGTAAAACCCTCGTCCTGCTTGATTGATATTGATATTGTGGATGTTTACAAGAGTGGATCTACCACGAGATCAAGGAGGCTAAACCCTAGAAGCTAGCCTATGGTATGATTGTAAGGTTGTTGTTCTGTCCTACGGACTAGAGCCATCCGGTTTATATAGACAGGAGAGGGCTAGGGTTACATAGAGTCGGTTACAATGGTAGGAGATCTACATATCCGTATCGCCAAGCTTGCCTTCCGCCAAGGAAAGTCCCATCCGGACAGGCGAAGTCTTCAATCTTGTATCTTCATAGTCTTGGAGTCCGGTCGATGATGATAGTCCGGCCAATGATAGTTCGACTGATGATGGTAGTCGGCTATCCGGACACCCCTAATCGAGGACTCCTCGGTAGCCCCTGAACCAGGCTTCAATGGCGATAAGTCCGGTAGCGTATATTGCTTGGCATTGCAAGGCGGGTTCCTCCTCGAATGATAGAAGATTGAGAACACCACGATAGTGTCGGCTCTGCAAAATAAATTCCACATTCCACCGTAGAGAATAATATATACACAAGTTCAATCTGCTGGCGTTTTTACTGCGGCATGCGTCACGCCACTACCAAGCCATTATTTAAATCGTTTTTACTCTACCACCTCAAGCGCATTTAGCGGCGGTTTCCTTAACACGTCTTGTCGAGCGAGATCGTGTTTCCCTTAATCCGGATTCTCATCAATACGGACGTGGGTAACCCAACGCGCCATTGATGGTGGCGCTTGGGGATAAGCGAGTTTTACCGGGCGGTGGGGGCGCGTGAACTTTCCGCCCATATAAGGGATAAGATTCACCTTCTCACCTCGCCTTCTTCCTCCTTTGCTTATCCATCTCCGCGCTTTCGAGCTCCAGCGCCCAAGTTCGCGCATCTTGTCTCAACCTTCTCCGACCATGTCGGGGCGGGAGGTAAATGGTTGGCCTCCACCGTTAAGGAGGAGCACATCGCCAAACTTCTTGGCGCGGATACCTCTCCGGCGACGCCAGCGCACCGGCTGCCGACGAGGCAGCTCATCCCACCCAGGCCCCATGAGAGGTCGTTTTCCTTCCCCACTTCCTCCACGGACTGGGCTTCCACTTCACCCCTTTGTCAGGGGCTCATGTTCTACTCGGCCTGGATTTCCATGATCTGCGCGAACTTCATCCTCAACATCTTGGCGTTTATAAATGCGTGTGCGAGCCTTCCTCTGCATCAGCCCACTTTGGCTTGTGGCTCAAGACCTTCAATGTCAAGCGAAGGTAGTGAAAGGAGCACTCAAGCGGGTCTTGGGCGCCATGTTGGGCAAGATGCCCAATGTCCTTTAGTTGAAGGGCCTTCGTGGAATCCGTCAAGGGATGGCAATCGGGGTGGTTCTATATCACCGAGCAGCGTGACCCTACATGGCGGCGGCCCCGAGTTTAGATCTGGTATCCCCACGCAGCTCACCTCACTGAAGAAGGGCTTGCTGTGGGGTAGTTGGAGGAGCGGGACTCAAGCACTGTATCCGAAGCTGGTGAAGAAGCTCGGGCTGGTTAGCGTGGTCCAAGTCATGCTCGTCACGGTTCTCCCATGCCAAGGCGGGCATTCAATCTGTGGGAGTTCGATCCGGAACATCACCAAGCGCTGGCGGGCTCTTTGATCTGACGTCTGAAAGGCGCTGGAGGTGCTGTTCAAAGCGCTGAAGCCCCGCATCCTGGCCGAAGATCGCAGTTCGCTCATGGCGCCAAATAGCAGGTAAGTGATTCTACCCCTTCGGGACACTTGCTTTTCATAGTTTGACTCTATCGGGTTTAATTTCCCTTTTCCTTTGTGAGGACTGGATGAGGAAGGCGGAGCAGATTACTGCCCGGCTCCTATGCGAGAAAATCCATGGGCGCCCGTCTAGCGAGGCTGCTAGTTCGGCACCGCACATGGTCTTGGGAGGAGAAAACCAGAAGGAGGCCACGGGTGCTCGAAAGAGTTCCGTTTTCAGGTGTCCGGCGACTCGGGCGGACTCCTCCCAGCGAGGAGGAGAAGAGGACTCTCTCGGAGGAGGAGAGAGGAAGGAGGCTTCCCCAGGGGGGGGCGAAGGGTCAAGAGGAAGGACTATTCCCGGACAGCTCCGCCAACATCAACGTTGGCGAGGAAGAATGGACTTCAAGGGCCAGGCCTCGGCGAGATCGTAAGTATCCAGTTCTGAATGATTTATAATTTCTTTTTCTGTGTCACATAGTGTCATTACGATGCCGCATGCTTTTGTAGTCCGGCGGTGATGATCTCCCGCTTCGTCGGCGGGTCGTTGGCTCCGTCGGATGTAGACTCCATCCCGACCGCCTCCACCCCTCGCGACGCCGAGGGCGAGTGGGATCGAGAAGGACCCATCGGGGAGGCTCGGGCGCCACAAGGCATCCTCCGGCCTTTGCGCGGACTCCATATCAGAACCCGCGGTGGTTCGGGGTCGGCGGCATTGCCGAATGAAGGGCAAGATCGTGGCGCCGGTGGCTTCCGTCCAACGGGCGCGCGGGCAATTTGTTGGGCGCTGCAGGCGCTTCCATCGAGGAAGAACACCGCACTATTATGAGTGCGGTGATTGAAAAGTGCAGCTTCGCCAAGCGGGCTGACGAAGCTTCTGCGATAGCCTTCTATCGGGCTTTGAGGTAAGAAGTTAAAAATATGCAATGTAATACCACATAGACAGTAGCCCACGATGCTCGGTTCGGTGTTAGGGAAGAAAAGCGGATGAGGATCTGAAAAAAAAATATCTGTGAGGGTTGCTAAAAATTATGTCAATATGGGTTGCGAGGCTCTTTTCTGCTGACCTCTGCCGCCTTGTTGCTGAGGTCGGTGCTGAAGCGAGGAGCTCGGCGGTCGAGCAAGAGCTCGGCCGCGCTAGGAAGCAGCTCGGGACAAAGAAGGTGAGTAACACCGCTTTGAACTTGTACCTTATAGAAAAGGATTTAGGTTGCAACAAAAATAACAAGGATAACATGGATGCTGCAGGGGCCCACGAGCAGTGGCGACCACGAAGGAGGCGTGTCATGACGAGCATAATCGGCCGCAGGCAGGCGAGGCGAGAAAAGCAAGAGGCGCGGGTGGCGGTGGTTCAGCTAGAGCTCCGGGCTCTCATGGAAAAGCATGAGTTTGGGCATGACTCAAAGACTTCGAGAGTCCGAGCTTGCCTCGGCTCTCGAAAGTGTAAAACTGCCAAGGCCGATGCCCATAAGTCCCTTGAGGAGATTGAGTTGATGAGGAAGATAGCGGCGGGTAAGGCATTTTCATGCAAAGCAAGCATGTGAATGTAAATTCGTGTTACTTACCCGGTCGGAGCTCTCGAGGCGTTTGCAGATCTGCCTCGCGGCGTGTCGATGCCGCCGCATTCTACCGAGCGAGTGGAGCTCAGCGGAGAAGGTCTTCAGTCTCGGTATCTTTGAGGCGGCCATCCAGTGCCCCTAGCGACCAGCTGAAGCGGTTGGTCGAGCTCCACAAGGTGGCGAGCAGGCCATGAAGGGCCTCATAGCCCGTCGTGGCTGGAGAGGCCATGCACAGGAAACTAATTCGGACTCGTCTGACGGTTGGTGGATGTGTGCCCCTGGGTGGAGGTTATCAAGCGCTCCGCTTTGTATTGAAGGTGCTCGTCGGGCCCTTGCCAGCGCAAAAGGTGCATTAGGGCAAGCTGGATGCGAGAAGCTAATCAGCAGCGCCACCAGCGGGCAAGGAATATCGTCACGCCGAGATGTACTATAAGACTGTCTGAAGGCGCCCATAAGATTGCGGATGAGTGCCCAGGGATGTAATTATTGAGTAAATTAGCAATGTGTTATCACTGTGCGCTGAAAACTTTGTTCATATCGCTAAGCAACGCTTGTTAATTTAAAATATTACCTTACATGCGGCCGTTTATTAAATCGAGAGATGGCAAGTCGTCGGCTTCAGCCCCCATGCCACAGTCTGGGGTGTTGGGATAAACTTGAGCACTCTAGTTCCCATTTTGGGTCCATCTGGGGCGCTCAACACAACGAACAAGGCAGCGGACTTATAGTGCTTGAACACTCTCCTTAGCCATAGAATTCTATAATTTTAAATTTGGTGAAGCCCCTAGTATTCGGAGGACCGAATTGAGGCGCTATCCGCCTTCGTCGGACATTATCCGAACTTCGCTCGAGCGGCGTAGGTCTTTAAGGACCGAAAGGACCTCTCGAGCAGTGACCAGTCTCGCCTTATCATGACAGTCAGTTTAGCTTTCTCCTTTGAGGCGTTAACCGGCTCAACAAGGCATAATCGCGATGGTTATCCAGTGCTACCTTAGCGATAGAGCGGGCGTAAGGTGGCAAACATGGGGCGGGCAAACCCAACTATTGACCCAAGACATGATTGAACCGATTCATATAATGCTATAAGTTGGGTGCCGCACTTGTGAAAGTGTTAGGACTTTATCACACCATAATCACGGAGAACATAAGCCCTGGTGTATTTGGCCGTACCAAAATATGCAGGTGCAACATGTAGTAAAGGAACATATATATATATATATAAGGTAATGCAATTATGGGCAAAAAGTGCTGCATTTTATTGAGAAGATATGCTATGAGTGTGGAATGATACAAATAGTGCGGAAAGCAAAGAGTTGGGCGAATTAAAGGCGTCTCCCTCCGAGGGTAGGCAGCGGAATGGTGTATTTAACAAATTTAATGCTCGTGATGGAGACCACCTGAGTGTTAAATCATGACCTTTGTCCTTCCACGGCTGTTGCATCATGAGTTGGCGGGTTCGCGCGGACGAGTTCTATATAAAAAAGAAAAAAAGAAAAAAGGCGACACACTTGGGAGCCCTAGTGTGGTCGAATCACACTCTGGGCCTGTTGTGGTTGTGCCTTTCCCCTATGCCCATGGTATCTCCAAAGGCGTAATTATGTCTGCGGAGAGTTTGTCTTACAATTTTGCGAGGCTGGGGTTGAGGCCGCATTACTCTGGCGATGCTCGGGCGTGCAGGTGGTCTTGGTTGATGTTGCTCGGCGCGTTTGGCCGTGTCCGGTCGTTTAACGGCGGACTCGAAATGCTTAAAAGGCTGCTCTGTACTTATACGCGCGAGCATTGTATGTTCCTCCGTTCGGAGGGCGTTCCGTGTTTCCATTGACCGTGATGACTCCACGAGGGCTGGCATCTTGAGCTTAAGGTATGCATAATGCGGCACGCGTTGAATTTCTGACAGCGGTTCGTTCGAGCGAGCGTGATAGCCGCTGCGAGCGGGACTATGTCGAAGATTAACTCCTCGCGTGGAAATTATCAGGGATCCGAAGACCACTTCGGTGTGGCGAGCCAGTACAACTGGCCTCGACACTGGTATGGCGCCTTTGAAGGTTGTATTTGTAGGTTTAATTCTTGAAGGGTCTATGCCTATCTTGCGCCTTTGTATCACGATAAAGTAGGTTCAGGCTCTGCCGCCGTCCATCGGGACTCGTGAGTGAAATCCATCGGCGATTGGGTCTAAAACCAATGCGGCGAATCCGCCATAAGCGGATCTTGGTCGGATGGTCTCTTGATCGAAAGTGATCGGGCAAGAGGACCATGGGTTGAATTTTAGGCGGCTGGCTCCATCAGCGTATCGTCCCTTAGTGCGCTTCCGCTCCCTCTTGGGAATATCGTTGCGTATATCATGTTTACCGTCCGAACTTGAGGGAATCCTTTTGTCCTCTGTTGTTGGCGGCGGATCTCTTCCTCGTCATCGCTGTGTAGCCTTGTCACTGTTTTGGCGATTAATTTGCCTGCTGCTTGAATACCCAACAATCTCTGTTGGTGTGGTTAGCTAGCTTTTGAAGTTCCATGTATTTGGCAGGAGGCGGTCGAGTATTGGTCCAAATTGGGCCGGGCCGGAGTGGTTCTTTTGAATGGCTTCTTCCGTTGACCGAGCTTGGAGCCTCGGAATCGGCGTTGACTGTCGTATCCTCATTGTTATCGCCGTTAATCGGCGTTTGTTTTTGTTTGGCGCAACCTACCATTGCGGTCCTTGGTATCCGGACTGCCGGCATTTTTCTTTGAGGTTGTTGCTGCGAGCTAGCCAGCTATCCTCTCCCGCCTGAAGCGGTTCATGAGTGATGTGAGGGCTGCCATGGATTCGGCTTCTCCTGTCCTAGGTGCGGGCCAGCCACTCGTCGCGGATGTTATGTTTGAAGGCAGCGAGGCCTCTGCATCCATACGGTCGGCGATTTGATTTTCTTTGTTAAGAACCGTGTCGAGTGCTGGCGATTAAATGCAGCTGCTGGATTATGTGGCTTAGGTCATCTGCGTCGGTGGTCGCTTTATCGATGCCACAGGAAGTTGTCGAGGAATCGGCTTCCGGGTCTTCCAACATCAATTGACTCTGCGGGAGGCTGTTAAGCCAATGCGAGCTGGTCCTTTAAGCAAGCGGGAGATATTTGATGGCGTGAAGATCGTCGCTGCGGGCCATATGTATATGGAGAGATAATCCTCAATCCAAACAGCGAGGTCTGTTGTGCCATCGTAGGATTCGATATTAGCAGGTTTAAACCCTTGAGGATTTGATGATCCATTGCGCCGTCGGTGAAGCATAGTGGGTGTCGGCGTCTGTATTGAGCAATATCGCGGCGTAGCTCGAGAAGGCGTTATGCTGCTGTGTTACCCGGCGGAGTAGTTGTATCCGTAGCGGCGGTATTAAATCGTGGGTCTTAGAGGCATACGTGATCCATAGATAGATCTGGATTGTCTTGCCTTGTCCTCAATATATCTCACAAGTCCGGCGCGTTCCCTGTGGCTTCATGCTTTTGGCGATGCGGGAATGCGGTTTTGGTGGAGGCTTGCGCCCTCTGTCGCGGCCACGAGGTGGTGGTCTGCCGTGTGTAATGCTTTGGTGATGCAGGTTTGTCGCTTCCTCCTCTAATCGGGGAGCAACTTGCGTTTGGGCAACTTTTGGGCGTTCGAGTTCATACTCTTGACGCGAGGACCTCGGTCCATCTGTCGGCGATGGGTCTTGATCAGCTTGAAGCTGTTGCTGCTTTTCTTTAGGCTGTTTGCCGTGGCCATTAGCCCTGCGTCTGAAAGCGCTCTTGTTGACGGGATCCTCAAGCACGACAAATTCGTCGTCGTCGAGGCTTGCCTCGTCTCCGGAGGAGGTAAGTAATTGTCATCCTCGACCTCTTAAATGCGCCGCCCTCTCGTGAGGGCTTGCTTACCCTCCTCCTCTGTTGGATCGTCTTTGGAGGGAGTTGTCTTCGGCACTTTACGGGGTGTTATTATCTCCTGTGCGGAATCTCCATTCTTGCCGTGGCGGGATTTAGGCGGCGCCCGCTGGCGTCGTGGTTGGGCTGTTTCTTTAAGGAATCGGCCTCCGTTGCTTCTTCGCCGTCCCCATCTTTTGGGGTGTCCACCATGTATATGTCGTATGTGAGGTGGTCTTCGGTGTCTGTAAGCACTGGTTCTTAGTAGTCTCGGCATCGTCGTCCATACCGTCGATGTCTTGGTCGTGGTCAATCGTCGGTTAAATCGTCGGCGGTGGCTCTGAAGTGGGTGGTGGGTGGGGTCTGAATTTCTTCGTCGTCGCGTCCCAACCATCCTGGCCGTGGATTCGGCCGAGGTTCTCGGATAGCGAGAGATGCTTTAGTGAATTTATGATATCGCCGAAGGCGAGTCTTGAAAAGATGTCCGCAGCGGTGAATTCCATGATCGGCATGTCGGATTGACGGCGGGGAGTGCGAGGAGGTTGAGTCCGGCACCTCGGAGTCATGAGCTTTATGCGGGACAAGGTAAGTGTTGGCTCCATCACCGTAGAAGTTGCAGCTCTCGGCGGTGTCCAGCCATCCGTCCTCGATCCGGCGATCGGCTCCGGACTATGAGTTGGGCGGATTAGTGTATGCGACCTCGAGTGCTGTCCGGTGGCGAGTTAGGTCATGCCCATCGTGACAGGCAGCACGCTCGGCTGTGGCTTGGATCCATCGAATATCAAGTCCCGCGGATATCGGCCGTGAAGTTTAGGCTTCAAACCTGACTGGCGGCGGGGCGTAGCTTCGATCTGCTCGGATGGCCAAGTGAGTTGGCCCTTGATGCGAAGCCACCGAATCACGAAGATCTGTCGGGAGAAAAGTCTCACCGGGGCGGCGTCGTTATCGATTGAAGAGGCCATCCGCCTATCGGTGGCGACAGAGGAACTCTCAATGAAAGCACCAATGTCGATTGTCAAAACCGGCGGATCTCGGGTAGGAGGTCCCGCTGTGCGTCTAGGCGGATGGTAACGGGAGGCGAGGGACCGATGTTTTACCAGGTTGGGCCCTCTTGATGGAGGTAAAACCCTACGTCTGCTTGGTGATATTGATATTGTGGATGTTTACAAAAGTGGATCTACCACGAGATCAAGGAGGCTAAACCTAGAAGCTAGCCTATGGTATGATTGTAAGGTTGTTGTTACGTCATACGGACTAGAGCCATCCGGTTTATATAGACACCGGAGAGGGCTAGGGTTACATAGATTCGGTTACAATGGTAGGAGATCTACATATCTGTATCACCAAGCTTGCCTTCCACGCCAAGGAAAGTCCCATCCGGACATGGGGCGAAGTCTTCAATCTTGTATCTTCATAGTCTTGGAGTCCGGTCGATGATGATAGTCCGGCCAATGATAGTTCGGCTGATGATGGTAGTCCGGCTATCATCTCCCGATTGCCACCCCTTCACAGTCTCCACAAAGGAGCCATCGAGCCATAAGACGTTGGCGATCTTGCCGACCATGGCGCCTCCGCACTCCGCTTGGCGGCCGCCCACAACCTTTGACTTGACATTGAAGGTCTTCAGCCATAAGCCGAAGTGGGGTTGGATGCAGAGGAAGGCCTCGCACACGACGATGAACGCCGAGATGTTGAGGATAAAATTCGGGGCCAGATCGTGGAAATCTAGGCCGTAGTAGAACATGAGCCCCCGGACGAATGGGTGAAGTGGAAAATCCAGTCCAGCGGAGGAAGTGGGCAAGAATCGACCCACTCGTGGGGCTCGGGGGTGAGGATGAGCTGCCCTTCGTCGGGCAGCCGATGTGCTGACGTTGCGGACAAATATCGGGCCTTCGCAGCCTTTTTATGTGGCCCTCCGAGGCGGAGGAGACCATCCACTGCCTCCCCTCCGGACATGGCTAGAGAAGGTCGAGGAGGATCTGCGCGGACTTAGGCGCTGGAGCTCGAAGTCTGTGAATCGGATGAGCAAGGGAGGAAGATGGCGTGGTGAGAAAGGTGGATCCTTATCCCTTATATGAATGATGAAGCTATCGTCCCCACCAGCCTGGTAAAACTTGTTTGCCTCCCAAAGCGCCGCAATCAATAAAGCGGTTGGGTTCTACGTCCGTATTGATGAGAATCCGGAATAAGGGGCACGATCTACGCTTTGATAAGGCGTGCCAAGAAACCACCTCGCTAAGCGTCTTTGAGGTGGGACGATAAAAGCGATTGAATAATGGCTTGGCCGTGGTGTGATGTCACGCCCGCGAAATCGTCGGCGGATCTGTGCAAAAATTATTCTCTCTACGGTGGTATGTGGAACTTGTTTTGCGAGCGGACACTATCCTTGTGTTCAAAACCTTCTATGAAGTATTGAGGAGGAACCCGCCTTGCAATGCGAAGACAATGTGCGCCGGACTCGTCGTCATTGAAGCCTGGTTGAGGGAGACTCTTGAGGAGTCTGGACTAGGGGGTGTCGGATAGCCAAACTATCATCTTTGGCGGACTCACGGACTATGAAGATACAAAATTGAAGACTCCGTCCCGTGTCCGGATAGGACTTTCCTTGGCGTGGAAGGCAAGCTTGGCGTCTGGATATGTAGATTTCCTACCATTATGGCCGACTACTGTGTAACCCTAACCCTATTCGGTGTCTATATAAACCGAAGGGTTTTAGTCCGTATGATGAACAACAATCATACCATAGGCTAGCTTCTAGGGTTTAGCCTCTACGATCTCGTGGTAGATCTACTCTTGTACTACCCATATCATCAATATTAATCAAGCAGGGGTAGGGTATTACCTCCATCGAGAGGGCCCAAACCTGGGTAAAAGCGTCGTGTCCCTTGTCTCTGTTACCATCCGCCTAGGCGCACGATTGGGACCCCCTACCGAGATCCGCGGTTTGACACCGACACCATGAGACACTTCGGAGATACCCGTAGTGCACCTTTATAACCACCCGGTTATGTTGTGACGTTTGGTACACCCAAAGCATTCCTCGGTATCCGGAGTTGCACAATCTCATGGTCTAAGGAAATGATACTCGACATTAGAAAAGCTCTTAGCAAGCGAACTACGATCTTGTGCTATGCTTAGGATTGGGTCTTGTCCATCACATCATTCTCCTAATGATGTGATCCGTTATCAATGACATCCAATGTCCATGGTGGGAAACCATGACCATCTATTGATCAACGAGCTAGTCAACTAGAGGCTCACTAGGGACATGTTGTGGTCTATGTATTCACACATGTATTGCGGTTTCGGTCAATACAATTATAGAATGAATAATAGACAATTATCATGAACAAGGAAATACAATAATAACCATTTTATTATTGCCTCTAGGGCATATTTCCAACACTATATTGGGCTTTATTTTCCACTTTTATATTACTTTTGGGACTAACCTATTAACAGGAGGCCCAGCCGAATTGCTGTTTTTGCCTATTTCGGTGTTTTGAAGAAAGCGGAATATCAAGCGTGTTGGGGAGCGTTGCAGAAAATAAAAAAATTCTACGCTTTCACCAAGATAAATCTATGAGTTCATCTAGCAATGAGAGAAAGAGTGCATCTACATACCCTTGTAGATCGCGGCGAGAGCGTTCAAGAGAGCGGGATTGAGGTGTCGTGCTCGTCGTGATCCAAATCACCAATGATCCTAGTGCTGAGCGGACAGCACCTCCGCATTCAACACACGTCACGGTTGGGAAGACATCTCCTCCTTCTTGATCCAGCAAGGGAAAGGAGAGGTTGATGGAGATCCGCTGACCTGACGGCGTGGTGGTGGATGCAGCAGCGATCTCGGCGAGGGCCAAGCTTGTCTGCGAGAGGAGAGAGTGTAGCAAGGGAGAGGGAGGCGCCTATGGCATGGGTGCAGCTGCCTCCTCCCCTCTTTATATAGGCCCCAAGGGGCGTCGGCCCCAGAGATGGGATCTCCAAGGGGCGTCGGCCAGGGGGTGGCTTGCCCCCAAGGCAAGTGGGCGCCCCCCCTAGGGTTTCAACCCTAGGCGCGAGGAGGCCCAAGGCGCACCAGCCCACCGGGGCTGGTTCCCCTCCCCACTTCAGCCAGGGGCCCTCAGGGATAGGTGGCCCCACCGGTGGACCCAGGACCCTTCCGGTGGTCGGTACAATTTTCGGAACTCCTCGTGGCGTCAGGGATCTCATCCGGGACTCGAACAACTTTCGAGTTCTGCATACACATATCTCTACAACCCTAAGCGTCACGAACCTTAAGTGTGTAGACCCTACGGGTTCGAGAACACGTAGACATGACCGAGGCGACTCTCCGGTCAATAACCAACAGCGGGATCTGGATACCCATGTTGGCTCCCACATGCTCTCGATGATCTCATCGGATGAACCACGATGTCGAGATTCAAGCAACCCGTATATAATTCCCTTTGTCAATCGATGCGTTACTTGCCGAGATTCGATCGTCGGTATCCCAATACCTCGTTCAATCTCGTTACCGGCAAGTCACTTTACTCGTACCGTAATGCATGATCCGTGATCAAACACTTGGTCACTTTGAGCTCATTATGATGATGCATTACCGAGTGGGCCCAGAGATACCTCTCCGTCATACGGGTGACAAATCGAGTCTCGATCCGTGTCAACCCAGAGACACTTTCGGAGATACCGTAGTATACCTTTATAGTCACCCAGTTATGTTGCGGCGTTTGGTACACCAAAGCACTCCTACGGTATCCGGGAGTTACACGATCTCATGGTCTAAGGAAAAGATACTTGACATTGGAAAAGCTCTAGCAAACGAACTACACGATCTTGTGCTATGCTGAGGATTGGGTCTTGTCCATCACATCATTCACCTAATGATGTGATCCCGTTATCAACGACATCCAATGTCCATAGTCAAGATACCATGACTATCAGTTGATCAACGAGCTAGTCAACTAGAGGCTTACTAGGGACATGTTGTGGTCTATGTATTCACACATGTATTTCGATTTCCGGATAACACAATTATAGCATGAACAACAGACGATTATCATGAACAAGGAAATATAATAATAATCTTTTTTATTGACTCTAGGGCATATTTCCAACAGTCTCCCACTTGCACTAGAGTCAATAATCTAGTTACATTGTGATGAATCGAACACCCATAGAGTTTTGGTGTTGATCATGTTTTACTCGCGGAAGAGGTTTAGTCAACGGATCTGCGACATTCAGATATGTATGCACTTTGCAAATATCTATGTCTCCATCTTGAACATTTTCACGGATGGAGTTGAAGCGGCAGCTTGATGTGCTGGTCTTCTTGTGAAACCTGGGCTCCTTGGCAAGAGCAATAGCTCGGTGTTGTCAAAGAAGAGAGTGATCGGCCCGACGCATTGGGTATGACTCCTAGGTGGTGATGAACTCCTTCATCCATATTGCTTCATCGCTGCCTCCGAGGCTGCCATGTACTCCGCTTCACATGTAGATCCCATACGACGCTCTGCTTGCAGCTGCACCAGCTTCTTGCTCCACCATTCAACATATACATGTATCCGGTTTGTGACTTAGAGTCATCCAGATCGTGTCGAAGCTAGCATCGGCGTAACCCTTCTGACGAGCTCTTCGTCACCTCCATAAATGAGAAACATATCCTTAGTCCTTTTCGGTGCTTCAGGATATTCTTGACCGCTGTCCGGTGTTCCTTGCGGGATTACTTTGGTACTTTCCTGAAACTTATGGCAAGGCTTACATCAGGTGCAGTACACAGCATGGCATACATAATAGACCCTATGGCTGAGGCATAGGGATGACACTCATCTCTTCTATATCTTACATGGTGGTGGGGCATTGAGCCGAGCTCAACCTCACACCTTGCAATCTGAGGCAAGAACCCTTTCTTGGACTGATCCATATTGAACTTCTTCAATATCTTATCAAGGTATGTGCTTTGTGAAAGACCTATGAGGCGTCTTGATCTATCCTATAGATCTTGATGCCTAATATATAACAACTTCTCCAAGGTCCTTCATTGAAAACACTTATTCAAGTAGGCCTTAATGTTGTCCAAAAGTTCTATATCATTTCCCATCAAAAGTATGTCATCTACATATAATATGAGAAATGCTCTGAGCTCCCACTCACTTTCTTGTAGCGAGGCTTCTCCATAAGTCTGCATAAACTAAGCGCTTTGATCATCTCATCAAAGCGAATGTTCTAACTCGAGATGCTTGCACCAGCCCATAAATGGATCGCTGGAGCTTGCATACCTTATTAGCATTCTTAGGATCGACAAAACCTTCCGGCTGCATCATATCAGTTCTTCCTTAAGATAGCCGTTAAGGAATGCCGTTTTGGCGTCCATTTGCCATATCTCATAATCATTGTATGCGGCAATTGCTAACATGATTGAGACGGACTTCAGCTTAGCTACGGAGAGAAAGTCTCATCGTAGTCAACCCCTTGAACTTGCGATAACCGTTAGCGACAAGTCGAGCTTTATAGATGGTAACATTACCATCCGTGTCATCTTCTTCTTAAAGATCCATTTGTTTACTATCGCTCGCCGATCATCGGGCAAATCTGTCAAAGTCCATACTTTGTTTTCATACATGGATCCTATCTCGGATTGCATGGCTTCAAACCATTTGTTGGAATCTGGGCCGCCATCGCTTCTTCATAGTTGAAGGTTCACGTTGTCTAACAACATGATTTCGGGACAGGGTTGCCATACCACTCTGGTGTGGAGCGTGTCCTTGTGGACCTCTGAAGTTCGGTAGCAACTTGATCTGAAGTACCTTGATCATCATCATTAATTTCCTCTCCGATCGGTGTAGGCACCACAGGAACATTTTCTGAGTTGCACTACTTTCCGGTTCAAGAGGTAGTACTTCATCGAGTTCTACTTTCCTCCCACTTACTCCTTCGAGAGAAACTCTTTCTCGGGAAGGATCCGTTCTTAGCAACAAAGATCTTGCCTTCAGATCTAAGGTAGAAGGTATACCCAATGGTTTCCTTAGGGTATCCTATGAAGGCGCATTTTCCGACTTGGGTTCGAGCTTTTCAAGTTGAAGTTTCTTGACATAAGCATCGCATCCCCAAACTTTTAGAAAGCGACGGCTTAGGTTTCTTCCCAAACCATAATTCATACGGTGTCGTCTCAGCAGTTTAGGCGGTGCCCTATTTAAAGTGAATGTAGCTTTCTCTAGGCGTATCCCCAAAATGATAGCGGTAAATCGGTAAGAGACATCATAGATCGCACCATATCCAATAGAGTGCGATTAAGGCGTTCGGACACACCGTTCGCTGAGGTGTTCGGTGGCGTGAGTTGTGAAAGCGATTCCACATTTCCTTAAGTGTGTACCAAATTCGTGACTTAAATATTCTCCTCCACGATCGATCGTAAGAACTTTATTTTTCGGTCACGTTGATTCTCTACCTCATTCTGAAATTCCTTGAACTTTTCAAAGGTCTCGGACTTGTGTTTCATCAAGTAGACATACCCATATCTACTTAAGTCATCGGTGAGTGAGAACATAATGATATCCTCCGCGAGCCTCAACGCTCATTGGACCGCACACATCAGTATGTATGATTTCCAATAAGTTGGTTGCTCGCTCCATTGTTCCGGAGAATGGAGTCTTGGTCATTTTGCCCATGAGGCATGGCTCGCATGTGTCAAATGATTCATAATCTAGATACTCTAAAAGTCCATCGGCATGGAGCTTCTTCATGCGCTTGACACCAATGTGACCAAGGCGGCAGTGCCACAAGTATGTGGGACTATCGTTATCAACTTTACATCTTTTGGTATTCACACTATGAATATGTGTAACATTACGTTCGAGATTCATTAAGAATAAACCATTGACCAGTGGGGCATGACCATAAAACATATCTCTCATATAAATAGAACAACCATTATTCTCGGATTTAAATGAGTAGCCATCTCGCATTAAACGAGATCTAGATACAATGTTCATGCTCAAAGCTGGCACTAAATAACAATTATTGAGGTTCAACACTAATCCCGTAGGTAAATGTAGAGGTAGCGTGCCGTGGCGATCACATCGACCTTGGAACCATTCCCGGCAGCGCATCGTCACCTCGTCTTCGCCGATCTCCGCTTATTCCGCAGCTCTGCTTTGAGTTACAAATATGAGCAGCGACACGGTATCAAATACCGAGGAGCTACTACGAGCCTTGGTAAGGTACACATCAATTACATGTATATCACATATACCTTTAGTGTTGCCGGCCTTCTTGTCTGCTAAGTATTTGGGGCAGTTCCACTTCCAGTGACCCTTCCCTTTGCAATAAAAGCACTCAGTCTCAGGCTTGGGTCCATTCTTTGACTTCTTCCCAGCAACTGGCTTACGGGCACGACAACTTCCTTGCCGTCCTTCTTGAAGTTCTTCTTACCCTTGCCCTTCTTGAACTTAGTGGTTTTATTGACCATCAACACTTGATGTTCCTTTTTGATTTCTACCTCCGCTGATTTCAGCATTGAAAATACTTCAGGAATAGTTTTCACCATCCCCTGCATATTGTAGTTCATCACAAAGCTCTTGTAGCTTGGTGGGAAGCGCTGAAGGATTCTGTCAATGACCGCCTCGTCAGGAGGTTAATGTCCAGTTAGGACAGGCGGTTGTGCAACCAGACATTTTGAGTATGTGCTCCTTGTGAACTGTTTTCCTCCATCTTACACCTATAGAACTTGTCGGAGACTTCATATCTCTCGACCGGGCATGAGCTTGGAAAACCATTTTCAGCTCCTCGAACATCTCATATGCTCCGTGTTGCTCAAAGCGCTTTTGGAGCCCGGTTCTAAGCTGTAAAGCATGCCGCCTTGAGCGAGGAGTAATCATCACACGTGACTGCCAGCGTTCATAACTTCTTGGTTCTCTGGGATGGGTGCTTCACCTAGCGGTCCTTCTAGGGCATATGCTTTCTTGGCAGCTATGAGGATGATCCTCGGTTCGGACCCAGTCCATATAGTTGCTGCCATCATCTTTCACTTGGTTTTCTCTAGGAGCAGCGTTGAAGTTCATGTTGACATGGCGTTGGCCATTTGATCTACAAGACATTTATGCAAAGGTTTTAGACTAACTTCAAGATAATTAAGTTCATCTAATCAAATTATTTAATGAACTCCCACTCAGATTAGACATCCCTCTAGTCATCTAAGTGTTACATGATCCGAGTCGACTAGGCCGTGTCCGATCATCACGTGAGACGGACTAGCCATCATCGGTGAACATCTCCATGTTGATCGTATCTTCCATATGACTCATGCTCGACCTTTCGGTCTCTGTGTTCCGAGGCCATGTCTGTACATGCTAGGCTCGTCAAGTTAACCTAAGTGTTTTGCATGTGTAAATCTGTCTTCGCCGTTGTATGTGAGCGTTAGAATCTATCACACCGATCATCATGTGGTGCTTGAAACAACGAACTTTATAGCAGTACATACAGTTAGAGGAACACTTTCTTGAAATTATTATGAGGATCATCTTATTTACTACCGTCGTTCTAAGTAAACAAGATGCATAAACATGATAAACATCACATGCAGTCAAAAAATAGTGACATGATATGGCCAATATCATATAGCTCCTTTGATCTCCATCTTCGGGGCTCCATGATCATCTTGTCACCGGCATGACACCATGATCTCCATCATCATGATCTCCATCATCGTGTCTCCATGGGGTTGCTGCCAACTATTACTTCTACTACTATGGCTAACGGTTTAGCAATAAAGTAAAGTAATTACATGGCGTTGAATCAATGACATGAGTCATACAATAATTAAGACAACTCCTATGGCTCCTGCGGTTGTCATACTCATCGACATGCAAGTCGTGATTCCTATTACAATAGCATGAACAACTCATACATCACATATAGATCATTCATCATACATCACAACTTTGGCCATATCATATCACAAAGCACTTGCTGCAAAAACAAGTTAGGCGTCCTCTAATTGTTGTTGCAAGTTTTACGATGGCTGAATTAGGGTTCTAGCAAGAGCGTTTTCTTACCTACGTTCAAACCACAGCGTGATTTGTCAATCTCTATTTACCCTTCATAAGGACCCTGTTCATGAATCCTATCCAACTAAAGTAGGAGAGCGGACACCCGCTTGACCACCTTATGCAACTTAGTGCATGTTAGTCGGTGGAACCGGTCTCACGTAAGCGTCACGTGTAAGGTTGGTCGGGCGCTTCATCCCACAATACCGCTGAATCAAGATTGACTAGTAGCGGCAAGAAGAATTGACAACATCTCGCCCACAACAAATTGTGTTCTACTACGCACAAGAAGAACTATGCATAGACCTAGCTCATGATGCCTTTGTTGGGGAGCGTTGCAGAAAATTAAAATTTTCCTACGGTTTCACCAAGATCCATCTATGAGTTCATCTAGCAGTATTCAGATTGGATAGCATCTACATACCACTTTGTAGATCATAGCGGAAGCTTAGGAGTGAGCGTGGATGAGGTAGTCGAACTTGCATGCGATCCAATTCACCGATGATCTAGTGCGAGCAGACGGCACCTCCGCGTTCAACACACGTGCACGGTTAGCGTAGCGTCTCCTTCTTCTTGATCCAGCAAGGTGAAGGAGAGGTTGAGAAGATAGCTCCAGCAGCAGCGACGGCGTGGTGATGGTGGAACTTGCGATATTCGGAGGGCTTGCCGTGCACTACGGAGGAGGAGGATGTGTTGGAGAGGAGAGGGGCGTCCAGGGCAAAGGTGCTGCTGCCCCCTCCCTCCCCTTTATATAGGTGCCAGGGAGGGGGCGCAGCCTGCCCCCTCCTCCAAGGGAGGGTGCGGCCAGAGAGGGAGGTGTCCACCTCCCAAGGCACCTCGGTGCCTTCCCCTCATGGACTCTTCCTCCTTAAACCCTAGGCGCATGGGCCCCTTGGGGCTGGTTCCCCTTGGCCCATGTGGGCCTAGGCGCACCACCTAGGGCCCATGTGGCCCCCAGGGCTAGTGGCCCCACTTGGTGGACCCAGGACCCCTCCGGTGGTCATTACAATCCGATATCACGAAACTTGTCCCGATGGCGAAACAGCACTTCCTATATATAATTCTTTACCTCCGGACCATTCCGGAACTCCTCGTGGCGTCCAGGATCTCATCCGGGACTCGAACAACATTCGAGTTACTGCACATACATATTCCTATAACCCTAGCGTTCACAAGACCTTAAGTGTGTAGACCCTACGGGTTGGAGACATCTGAACATGACCGAGGCGGCTCTCGGGCAATAACCAACAGCGGGATCTGGATACCCATGTTGGCTCCCACATGCTCCACGATGATCTCATCGGATGAACCACGATGTCAAGATTCAATTAATCCCGTATCGATTCCCTTTGTCAATCGGTATTTTACTTGCCGAGATTCGATCGTCGGTATACCAATACCTCGTTCAATCTCGTTACCGGCAAGTCACTTTTCTCGTACCGTAATGCATGATCCGTGATCAAACACTTTGATCACATTGAGCTCATTGTGATGATGCATTACCGAGAGGGCCAGTGATACCTCTCCGTCAGCGGAGTGACAAATCGATCTCGATCCATGTCAACCGCAGACACTTTCGGAGATACCGTAGCATACCTTTATAGTCACCCGATTACGTTGTGACGTTTGGCACACAAAGCACTCCTCGGTATCCGGGAGTTACGATCTCATGGTCTAAGGAAAGGATACTTGACATTGGATAACTCTAGCAAGCGAACTATGCGATCTTATGCTATGTTTAGGATTGGGTCTTGTCCATCACATCATTCTCCTAATGATGTGATCCGATTATCGATGACATCCAATGTCCATAGTCGAGAAACCATGACTATCTGTCGATCAACGAGCTAGTCAACTAGAGGCTCACTAGGGACATGTTGTTGTCATTATTCACACATGTATTACGATTTCCGGTTAACACAATTATAGCACGAATAAAGACAATTATCATGAATAAGGAAATATAATAATAATGCTTTTATTATTGCCTCTAGGGCATATTTCCAACAGTCTCCACTTGCACTAGAGTCAATAATCTAGTTACATTGTGATGAATCGAACACCCATAGAGTTACGGTGCTGATCATGTTTTGCCTTAGGGAGAGGTTTAGTCAGCGGATCTGCGACATTCAGATCCGTGTGCACTTTACAAATTTCTATGTCTCCATCTTGAACATTTTCACGAATGGAGTTGAGCGGCAGCTTGATGTGCCTAGTCTTCTTGTGAAACCTGGGCTCCTTTGCAAGTGCAATAGCTCGGTGTTGTCACAGAAGAGCTTGATTAGCCCGACGCATTGGGTATGACTCGAGGTCGGTGATGAACTCCTTCACCCAAATTGCTTCATGTGCTGCCTCCGAGGCTGCCATGTACTCCGCTTCACATGTAGATCCCGCCACGGCCTTTGCTTGCAACTGCACCAGCTTACTGCCCACCATTCAAAATATACACGTATCCGGTTTGTGACTTAGAGTCATCGGATCGTGTCGAAGCTAAGCGTCGGCGTAACCTTTCTGACGAGCTCTTCGTCACCTCCATAAGCGAAACATTTCCTTAGTCCTTTTCGGTACTTCAGGATATTCTTGACCGCTGTCCGGTGTTCCTTGCGGGATTACTTTGGTACCTTCCTACCAAACTTACGGCAAGGTTTACATCAGGTCTGGTACACAGCATGGCATACATAATAGAACCTATGGCTGAGGCATGGGGATGACACTCATCTCTTCTATATCTTACGCCGTGGTGGGACATTGAGCTGAGCTCAATTTCACACCTTGTAACACAGGTAAGAACCCTTCTTAGATTGATCCATATTGAACTTCTTCAATATCTTATCAAGGTATGTGCTTTGTGAAAGACCTATGAGGCGTCTCGATCTATCTCTATAGATCTTGATGCCTAATATATAACAACTTCTCCAAGGTCCTTCATTGAAAAACTCTTATTCAAGTAGGCCTTGATGCTGTCCAAGAGTTCTATATCATTTCCCATCAAAAGTATGTCGTCTACATATAATATGAGAAATGCTACTGAGCTCCCACTCACTTTCTTGTAAACACAGGCTTCTCCATAAGTGCATGTAAACTAAGCAACTTTGATCATCTCATCAAGCGAATGTTCTAACTCGAGATGCTTGCACCAGCCCATAAATCGGCGTTGGAGCTTGCACACCTTGTCGACATTCTTAGGATCGACAAAACCTTCGGCTGCATCATATACAATTCTTCCTTAAGAAACCATTAAGGAATGCCGTTTTGGCGTCCATTTGCCATATCTCATAATCATAGTATCGGCAATTGCTAACATGATTACGGCGGACTTTAACCGCTACGGTGAGAAAGTCTCATCGTAGTCAACCCCTTGAACTTGTCGATAACCCTTAGCGACAAGCCGAGCTATAGATGGTCACATTACCATCGCGTCATCTTCTTCTTAAAGATCCATTTATTTTCTATGGCTCGCCGTTCAGCGAACAAGTCGGTCAAAGTCCATACTTTGTTTTCATACATGGATCCTATCTCGGTTTCATGGCTTCCAGCCATTTGCCGAATCCGGGCCGCCATTCTTCCTCATAGTTGAAGGTTCACCGTTGTCTAACAACATGATTTCCAAGACAGGGTTGCCGTACCACTCAGTGCGGGCGTGTCCTTATTGACCTTGAATTTCAGTAGGAGCTTGATCGAAGCATCTTGATCATCATCATTAATTTCCTCTCTAGTCGGTGCGGGCACCTCGAAGCGTTTTCTTGAGTTTACGCCATTTTCCGGTTCAGAGGTAACACTTCATCAAGTTCTACTTTCCTCCCACTTACTTCTTTGAGAGAAACTCTTTCTCTAGAAAGGATCCATTCTTAACAACAAAGATCTTGCCTTGGATCTGAGGTAGAAGGTATACCCAACAGTTTCTTTAGGGTATCCTATGAAGGCGCATTTTCCGACTTGGGTTCGAGCTTTTCAGGTTGAAGTTTCTTCACATAAGCATCGCATCCCCAAACTTTTAGAAATGACAGCTTAGGTTTCTTCCCAAACCATAATTCATACGGTGTCGTCTCAGCGGTTTCGGAGACCCTATTTAAAGTGAATCGGCGGTCTCTAAGCGTAGCCCCAAAAGATAGCGGCAAGTCGGTAGAGACATCATAGATCGCACCATATCCAATAGAGTGCGATTCGGCGTTCGGACACACCATTACGCTGAGGTGTTCGGTAGGCGTGAGTTGTGAAACTATTCCACATTTTCTTAAGTGTGTGCCAAATTCGTGACTCAAGTATTCTCCTCCACGATCGATCGTAGAAACTTGATCTTTCTATCACGTTGATTTTCAACCTCACTCTGAAATTCCTTGAACTTTCAAGGTCTCGGACTTGTGTTTCATTAAGTAGATATACCCATATCTACTCAAGTCATCGATGAGGTGAGAACATAACGATAGCCTCCATGAGCCTCAACACTCATTGGACCGCACACATCGGTATGTATGATTTCCAATAAGTTGGTTGCTCGCTCCATTGTTCTGAGCGGAGTCTTGGTCATTTTACCCATGAGGCATGGTTACATGCGTGTCAAATGATTCATAATCAAGAGACTCTAAAAGTCCATCTGTATGGAGCTTCTTCATGCGTTTGACACCTATGTGACCAAGCGGCGATGCCACAAATATGTGGGACTATTGTTATCAACTTTAACTCTTTTGGTACTCACACTATGAATATGTGTATCATCACGTCTGAGATTCATTAAGAATAAACCATTAACCATCAGACATGACCATAAAACATATCTCTCATATAAATGGAACAACCATTATTCTCTGATTTAAATGAGTAGCCATCTCGAATTAAGCGAGATCCGGATACAATGTTCATGCTCAAACTTGGCACTAAATAACAATTATTGAGGTTTAAAACTAATCCCGTAGGTAAATGTAGAGGCAGTGTGCGGCGATCACATCGACCTTGGAACCATTCGGCGCGCATCGTCACCTCGTCCTTCGCCATGATCTCCGTTTATTCGCAGCTCCTGCTTTGAGTTACAAATGTGAGCAACTGCACGGTATCAAATACCCAAGAGCTACTACTGATCTGGTAAGGTACACATCAATTACATGTATATCACATATACCTTTGGTTTTGCCGGCCTTCTTGTCCGCTAAGTATTTGGGGCAGTTCCGCTTCGATGACCACTTCCTTGCAATAAAACACTCGGTCTCGGGCTTGGGTCCATTCTTTGGCTTCTTCGGCAACTTGCTTACGGTAGCGGCAACTTCCTTGCCGTCCTTCTTGAAGTTCTTTTACCCTTACCCTTCTTGAACTTAGTGGTTTTATTCACCATCAACACTTGATGTTCTTTCTTGATTTCTACCTCTGCTGATTTCAGCATAGCATATACCTCGAGAATGGTCTTTACCATCCCACGCATATTGTAGTTCATCACAAAGCTCTTGTAGCTAGGTGGAAGCGGCGGAGGATTCTGTCAATGACCGCTTCATCCGGAGATTAACTTCGATTGAGTCAGCGGTTGTGCAACCCGGACATTTTGAGTATGTGCTCCTTGTGAGCCATTTCCTCCATCTTACAGCTAAAGAATTTGTCGGAGACTTCATATCTCTCGACCGGGCATGAGCTTGGAAAACCATTTTCAGCTCTTGAACATCTCATATGCTCCATGTCTCTCAAAAGCGCTTTTGGAGTCCGGCTCTAAGCTGTAAAGCATGCCGCCTTGAGCGAGGAGTAATCATCATGGCGTGACTGCCAAGCGTTCATAACGTCTTGTTCTGCGGGGAGAATAGGTCGTCACCAGCGGTGCTCTTAGGACATAATCTTTCTTGGCAGCTATGAGGATAATCCTCGGGTTCGGACCCGATCCGTATAGTTGCTACCATCGTCTTTCAGCTTGGTTTTCTCTAGGAGCAGCGTTGAAGTTGAGGACTCGTTGGCCATTTGATCTACAAGACATATTGTAAAAAATTAGACTAAGTTCATGATAATAAAGTTCATTTAATCAAATTTAATGAACTCCCACTTGAATAGACATCCTCTACTAGTCATCTAAGTATTACATGATCCGAGTCAACTAGGCCGTGTCCGATCATCACGTGAGACGGACTAGTCAACATCGGTGAACATCTTCATGTTGATCGTATCTTCTATCGACTCATGCTCGACCTTTCGGTCTTACGTGTTCGAGGCCATGTATGTACATGCTAGGCTCGTCAAGTCAACCTAAGTGTTTTGCGTGTGTAAATCTGTCTTACACCCGTTGTATGCGACGTAAGGACCTATCACACCCGATCATCACGTGGTGCTTGAACGACGAACCTTAACAGCAGTGCAGTTAGGGTGAACACTTTCTTGAAATTATTATGAGGATCATCTTATTTACTACCGTCGTTCTAAGTAAACAAGATGCAAAACATGATAAACATCACATGCAATCAAATAATAAGCGTGACATGATATGGCCAATATCACATAGCTCCTTTGATCTCCATCTTGGGGCTCCATGATCATCTTGTCACCGGCTTGACACCATGATCCTCATCATCATGATCTTCATCATCGTGTCTCCATGAAGTTGCTCGCCAACTATTACTTCTACTACTATGGCTAACGCGTTTAGCAATAAAGTAAAGTAATTTACATGGCGATTCTCAATTACACATGAGTCATACAAAAATAAAGACAACTCCTATGGCTCCTGCGGTTGTCATACTCATCGACATGCAAGTCGTGATTCCTATTACAATAGCATGAACAACTCATACATCACATATAGATCATTCATCATACATCACAACTTTGGCCATATCATATCACAAAGCACTTGCTGCAAAAACAAGTTAGGCGTCCTCTAATTGTTGTTGCAAGTTTTACGTGGCTGAATTAGGGTTCTAGCAAGAGCGTTTTCTTACCTACGTTCAAACCACAGCGTGATTTGTCAATCTCTATTTACCCTTCATAAGGACCCTGTTCATCGAATCCGATCCAACTAAAGTAGGAGAGCGGACACCGCCAGACCACCTTATGCAACTTAGTGCATGTTAGTCGGTGGAACCGGTCTCACGTAAGCGTCACGTGTAAGGTTGGTCGGGCGCTTCATCCCACAATACCGCTGAATCAAGATTGACTAGTAGCGGCAAGAAGAATTGACAACATCTCGCCCACAACAAATTGTGTTCTACTCGCACAAGAAGAACTATGCATAGACCTAGCTCATGATGCCCTTTGTTGGGGAGCGTTGCAGAAAATTAAAATTTTTCCTACGGTTTCACCAAGATCCATCTATGAGTTCATCTAGCAGTATTCAGATTGGATAGCATCTACATACCACTTTGTAGATCATAGCGGAAGCTTCGGAGTGAGCGTGGATGAGGTAGTCGAACTTGCAGCGATCAATTCACCGATGATCTAGTGCGAGCAGGCGGCACCTCCGCGTTCAACACGCGTGCGGTTAGCGTGCGTCTCCTTCTTCTTGATCCAGCAAGGTGAAGGAGAGGTTGAGAAGATAGCTCCAGCAGCAGCACGACGGCGTGGTGATGGTGGAACTTCGATATTCGGCGGGGGCCGCCGTGCACTACGGAGGAGGAGGATGTGTTGGAGAGGAGAGGGGCGTCAGGGCAAAGTGCTGCTGCCCCTCCCTCCCCCTTTATATAGGTGCCAGGAGGGAGGCGCAGCCTGCCCCCTCCTCCAAGGGAGGTGCGGCCAGAGAGGGAGGTGTCCACCCTCCCAAGGCACCTCGGAGGTGCCTTCCCCTCATGGACTCTTCCTCCTTAAACCCTAGGCGCATGGGCCCCTTGGGGCTGGTTCCCCTTGGCCCATGTGGGCCTAGGCGCACCACCTAGGGCCCATGTGGCCCCCAGGGGCTAGTGGCCCCACTTGGTGGACCCAGGACCCCTCGGTGGTCCCGTACAATCTGATATCACGAAACTTGTCCCGATGGCGAAACAGCACTTCCTATATATAATTCTTTACCTCCGGACCATTCCGGAACTCCTCGTGACGTCCAGGTTCTCATCAGGGACTCGAACAACATTCGGGTTACTGCACATACATATTCCTATAACCCTAAGCGTTCAGAACCTTAAGTGTGTAGACCCTACGGGTTGGGAGACATCAGAACATGACCGAGGCGGCTCTCGGGCAATAACCAACAGCGGGATCTGGATACCCATGTTGGCCCCACATGCTCCATGATGATCTCATCGGATGAACCACGATGTCAAGGATTCAATTAATCCGTATCGATTCCCTTTGTCAATCGGTATTTTACTTGCCGAGATTGATCGTCGGTATACCAATACCTCGTTCAATCTCGTTACGGCAAATCACTTTTCTCGTACCGTAATGCATGATCCGTGATCAAACACTTTGATCACATTGAGCTCATTGTGATGATGCATTACCGAGAGGGCCAGTGATACCTCTCCGTCAAGCGGAGTGACAAATCGATCTCGATCCATGTCAACCCAGCAGACACTTTCGGAGATACCGTAGCATACCTTTATAGTCACCCGATTACGTTGTGACGTTTGGCACACCAAAGCACTCCTACGGTATCCGGGAGTTACGATCTCATGGTCTAAGGAAAGGATACTTGACATTGGATAACTCTAGCAAGCGAACTATGCGATCTTATGCTATGTTTAGGATTGGGTCTTGTCCATCACATCATTCTCCTAATGATGTGATCCGTTATCGATGACATCCAATGTCCATAGTCGGAAACCATGACTATCGTCGATCAACGAGCTAGTCAACTAGAGGCTCACTAGGGACATGTTGTTATCGCTATTCACACATGTATTCGATTTCGGTTAACACAATTATAGCACGAATAAAGAAAATTATCATGAATAAGGAAATATAATAATAATGCTTTTATTATTGCCTCTAGGGCATATTTCCAACACCTATGGCATGGGTGCGTGTCACGCCCAATATGCGACCCTATCCAAAAGGAACTCGATGGTCCCACCAAGGATAGACCCGCATATTGAAACGCTTTTGCAAGGTGGATATCATTACATCAACAATTACATAATACATAGGGATACATACATAAGGCACAAAAGCCACAAGAATACATCAACCTCATATACAAGATCAACATCCGACTACGGATGAAACATAAACAGAAACTCAACGACATCCACCCTGCTAGCCCAGGCTGCCGACCTGGAACCTATCCCCTGATCGAAGAAGAAGAAGAAGAACTCCAACACAAGCAAACATCGCTCTCACATCATGATCATCGCATGAACCTGTACCTGCAACTGGTGGTGTAGTAATCTGTGAGCCACGAGGACTCAGCAATCCCATTACCATGGGTATCAAGACTAGCAAAGCTTAAAGGGAGAGGAAGGGGTAAAGTGGTGAGGTTGCAGCAGCGACTAAGCATATATGGTGGCTAACATACATAAATGAGGCGAGAGAGAAACAAAGGCAGTCGTCAACTAGTAATGATCAAGAAGTGATCCTAAACTCCTACCTCGTCGGACATAACCCGAAACCGTGTTCTCCTCTCGATCAACCCGAAAAGAGACACTCACGATTCGCACGGTTGGTGTATTTTAATTAAGATCAACCGGTTTTCTACAACGGACATTAACAAATTCCCATCTGCCACATAACAGCAGACACGGCTTTGAAAGTTCAAACCCTGCGAGGGGTGTCCCAACAACCCATGATAAGCTCTCGCGATCAACGAAGAATAGACCTTCTCACGGGAAGCCCGATCAGTCTCGGAATCCGGCTACAAGACATTCACAGCAATAAAACAAGACCAGCAAGACCTCCGGCGTGCGAAACACCACGATAGTAGCAGCGTATCTCGTCTCGAGCCCACGACCGGATAAGCGAAGCGTCTGAGGAACCAGCGTAACCCAAGTTGCCAAGGATGGTCCCATACGGTGCTCTAGTTTGGACCAGCGCTTAGACAAGCACTGGCCGGGGGTAAATAAAGATGACCCTTGAGCGCGACTCCCAAGGGAAAAAGGCTAGGTGAGGCAAATGTAGAACCAATGTTGGGCCTTCTTTGGAAAAGTCTTATTCAAAGCGAACTGTCAAGGGGTCCCATAAATCACCCGACCGCGTTAGGGGCGCAAAATCCGGGAACATAATACCGATATGGCGGAAACTAGAGGCGGAAAGAGTGGAACAAAACACCAGGCATAAGGCGAGCCTTCCACCCTTTACCAAGTATATAGATGCATTAATTAAATAAGATATATTGTGATATCCCAACAAGTAAACATGTTCCAACAAGGAACAACATATCCATGTTCAACAAGGAACAAACTTCATCTTCACCTGCAACTAACAACGCTATAAGAGGGCTGAGCAAAGCGGTAACATAGCCAAACAACGGTTTGCTAGGAAGGGTGCAAAAGGTTAGAGGTGACATGGCAATTAGGTGAAGCTTGAGCAGCAGGTGATAGGTAGCGCAGCATAGCGAAAAAACGAAGCAACTAGCATAGCAATGATAGTAGTGAGATCCAGGGTAGCGGTCATCTTGCCTGAAATCCATAAGGAAGAAGAGCGAGTCCATGAAGAAGATGAGCGGATGAAGCCGAACCAAGCGTGAGCGAGCGAATCCTCACGATCATAGCGCAGCAGGAACTAACAAGAAGAAGCACACAACATAGGTAAACCCACCACACATGAACAAGACATGATGCACAACCAAGCATGATGCATGACAAATCTAGATGAGGCTACTCATGGCAAGAGATGATGCATACAAGACCAACACCTCAAAGCAAGTTTAAATGAGGCGGGAACCACATATAACAATTCGGTAAGTCCTCATATGCATATTTCGAAATTGGTCCAGATCTGAAAAAAACCTTATGTTCAAGTTGTTAAACAGCAAGTTAAAATGCACCACGATGATCTACACGAAATTCTAGTCAAGTTACATATAAAGTTCATTAGATTGAGACTCGGCCTAGAAGATATGAGCAAAACAAGATAAGCATGGCATTGGTGCAAAATGCATACAAACATCAAGCAAACACCTCAAAACAAGGATCCAACATGATAATATGAAACTACAAGCAAAATCAAGCAAGTTTCATATAGAGCACACTCAAAAGCGAACAGCGGATCAACACATACACCCTATACAAGTTTAAAGGACAAGCTGTCCAAAACAGCAACTAGGCATATTGCAAGCATCAAAACAACATGCTACAGCACCCCAACATAATAACAAAAGGCATGGGCATGATCTACAGGTAAAGCATTACAAAACATGAGAACTGAGCTACCTCCAGAAATGACTAGAACATGCTCAAAAACACATGGCAAGATTGCAACTAATAACAGTTTCAGACTTTAGCAGAAATAACATCAGGTTGCAATGTTTGGAGCTATGAAACAACATGTTACAGGAACTTAACATGGCAAACAAAGGCATGGCATGAATCTACTAATTGCATAGAACAAAAGTCCTTTAGTGACCATAAGCCAAAAAGGATCACAAAATATAGTAACACCCATGTCAATATCGAAAGTCTCGTTAACAGATTCAGCAACATGACATGTCAAAAACTGATAACGAGAAGGCATGTTTACAAGCTCAATGCACTCACTACAGAGACTTATATGATAAACTAAGCATACATACATCAAGAAGACATGGCATAGAAGACATACATGGCAAGAACAAGAACATAGCATATACGGATCAACCACAACAAGCTTGGCAAAATTGAATAACCTGTAAACAATCTGCCAGGAACATTTGATAGCAAAAGTAGAGCTCGATTGACTCAAGCTAGACTACTCCATAATTTCAAAAAAGGGCATGGATGGATAGAGAAAGACATGCTTTACAAAACATCCTTACTGAAGTATCTCAAAATATGCATAGATCTCTCGGTAGCATCAAGTAAACATGGCATCAAAATAACAGCAAACAGGGCTGAAATCAGCAACAACAAGACACCTAGTTTGCATGCTTGTACTAGTCACCACATAGATCACAAAAATACATAGCAAGCACCACTGGAAAGAAGACATGGCATATTTCAAAACACATGTAGGACTCAAGTCCATAGGATGCACACATTAATCATGGCAAAAATGACAAAAGTGCAAGTTCTGATAAAATCAGACACTAACATCACATAGCACTCTTGCAACAGCATTTCGGGCATCAAGATGAACTCAAATGAAAATGATGCAATGAGATGAAATGATCTACTCTTGAGGCGAACATTTTGATATATTACACGCGCATAAAGCGAACAGCGATGACAGAGGTACAATCGATGAAAATGCAACAAAATGCAATAAAATCAGGGACTTAGTGAAAATATCACCTCCGGGAAAGTCAACCGGGGCCGGGCGTCGGGACGAGGAGATCCGGGTTCGGGAAGCCGTTTGGTTCAAATCTGATGGATCTCGTCCATCTTCCCGGACCTCGCGGAGATGAGCGTGGAGGTGGCGGAGATGAAGGGATCATGGGAGGCAGGCGGGGGCAGTGGCCCGGCGGATCCGGCGGATCGGATCCAGCCAGCGGAGGCCAGCCTTGAGCCCTTGGCCAGGCTGGAGCGGAGCGGCCGAGGCGTGGCGGAGGGCGCTCGGGCGAGCAGCCATGGCGGCCAGACCAGCCAGCGAGTGTGAGCAGCCTTGGCTGTGTGTGTGAAGTATGGCGCTTCGCCGGGCCTTGGCGGTGAGGTGACCAGCGGAGAGTGAGACGCCGGTGGGCAGTGGCGGTGGGAGTCGGCCCGATCTGGCCTTCCTTGTGGCAGAACCAGCGCGGCGGCGGAGAAGCGAGGCGGCGGCCGGATGGGCTCAGCAGGCCCCTTCCGGCCAGCAGCAGGCAGGGCCAGCCTTGGCGCCCGTGGTGCGCGCCAGCAGCGTGAGGCGGGGTGGTGGAGCGGACATGTCCGGCCGTCGGCGGACATGTCCGTGGCGTGGAGGGATCTTTAGGGTTTGAGAGAATGATCCGCGAATTTGGAGGGAGATGTATTTATAGGTAGAGGAGCTAGGAGAGTCCAAATGAGGTGCGGTTTTTGACCCTTGATCGTGATCGAACGACCGAGAACATGGAGAGGAGTTTGGTGGGTTTTGGGCCACTTTGAAAGGGAGTAGGGCTGCAACAAAGAGGCTTTTGCGGTTACGGTTAACCGTTGGAGTACCAAACGACCTCCAAATGGCACGAAACTTGACGAGCGGTCTACGGTGCTATACCAAGGCAGCTTGACAAACCTCGGTCCATTCGAGACCGTTTAACACCCGCTACGAAAAAGAGGTAAAAGAGGCGGCGGGAGACATAGGAGTGGCGGATTGGAAAAGCGGACAACGGGAAAATGCTCGGATGCATGAGGCGAACACGTATGCAAAATGAAATCGCATGATGACATGATATGAAATACAGATGATGACATGGCAAAGTGCAACACGCAAGCACATGACAAGGCAAGGACTGCGAATAAGCGGCGGACACACAGGCGCGCCGGAACGAGGCGTTACAACACTCCTCCACTAACAAGAGATCTCGTCCGAGATCTTAGGACCGAACGGAAGGAAAAGGGATGAGGTGAAACAAGAACTGAAAAGAAGAAGCAAAGAATCGAGAGC